>CAMRHE010000518.1:1030000-1150320 GCA_947044405.1 Leptodactylus fallax | reverse complement strand
TGTGCTGTGCGGTGTAGTATATAGAGGATCTGTCCTCTCTCCTGTGTGGTGTAGTATATAGAGGATCTGTCCTCTCTCCTGTGTGGTGTAGTATATAGAGGATCTGTCCTGTGCGGTGTAGTATATAGAGGATCTGTCCTCTCTCCTGTGTGGTGTAGTATATAGAGGATCTGTCCTCTCTCCTGTGCGGTGTAGTGTATAGAGTATCTGTCCTGTGTGGTGTAGTATATAGAGGATCTGTCCTCTCTCCTGTGCCGTGTAGTATATAGAGTATCTGTCCTGTGTGGTGTAGTATATAGAGGATCTGTCCTCTCTCCTGTGCGGTGTAGTATATAGAGGATCTCTCCTGTGTGGTGTAGTATATAGAGGATCTGTCCTGTGCGGTGTAGTATATAGAGGATCTGTCCTCTCTCCTGTGCGGTGTAGTATATAGAGGATCTGTCCTCTCTCCTGTGCGGTGTGGTATATAGAGGATCTGTCCTCTCTCCTGTGTGGTGTGGTATATAGAGGATCTCTCCTGTGCGGTGTAGTATATAGAGGATCTGTCCTGTGTGGTGTAGTATATAGAGGATCTGTCCTCTCTCCTGTGCGGTGTAGTATATAGAGGATCTGTCCTGTGCGGTGTAGTATATGGAGGATCTGTCCTCTCTCCTGTGTGGTGTAGTATATAGAGGATCTGTCCTCTCTCCTGTGTGGTGTAGTATATAGAGGATCTCTCCTGTGCGGTGTAGTATATAGAGGATCTGTCCTCCTCTCCTGTGCGGTGTAGTATATAGAGGATCTGTCCTCTCTCTCCTGTGTGGTGTAGTATATAGAGGATCTGTCCTCTCTCCTGTGTGGTGTAGTATATAGAGGATCTGTCCTCTCTCCTGTGCGGTGTAGTACATAGAGGATCTGTCCTCTCTCCTGTGTGGTGTAGTATATAGAGGATCTGTCCTGTGTGGTGTAGTATATAGAGGATCTGTCCTGTGTGGTGTAGTATATAGAGGATCTGTCCTCCCTCTCCTGTGTGGTGTAGTATATAGAGGATCTGTCCTCTCTCCTGTGTGGTGTAGTATATAGAGGATCTGTCCTGTGTGGTGTAGTATATAGAGGATCTGTCCTCTCTCCTGTGCGGTGTAGTATATAGAGGATCTGTCCTCTCTCCTGTGCGGTGTAGTATATAGAGGATCTGTCCTCTCTCCTGTGTGGTGTAGTATATAGAGTATCTGTCCTGTGCGGTGTAGTATATAGAGGATCTGTCCTGTGTGGTGTAGTATATAGAGGATCTGTCCTGTGTGGTTTAGTATATAGAGGATCTGTCCTGTGCGGTGTAGTATATACAGGATCTGTCCTCTCTCCTGTGTGGTGTAGTATATAGAGGATCTGTCCTCTCTCCTGTGTGGTGTAGTATATAGAGGATCTGTCCTGTGCAGTGTAGTATATAGAGGATCTGTCCTGTGTGGTGTAGTATATAGAGGATCTGTCCTCTCTCCTGTGTGGTGTAGTATATAGAGGATCTGTCCTCTCTCCTGTGTGGTATAGTATATAGAGGATCTGTCCTGTGCGGTGTAGTATATAGAGGATCTGTCCTCTCTCCTGTGTGGTGTAGTATATAGAGGATCTGTCCTCTCTCCTGTGCGGTGTAGTATATAAAGGATATCTGCTGTGTGGTGTAGTATATAGAGGATCTGTCCTGTGTGGTGTAGTATATAGAGGATCTGTCCTCTCTCCTGTGCGGTGTAGTATATAGAGGATCTGTCGTCTCTCCTGTGCGGTGTAGTATATAGAGGATCTGTCCTGTGCGGTGTAGTATATAGAGGATCTGTCCTGTGTGGTGTAGTATATAGAGGATCTGTCCTCTCTCCTGTGTGGTATAGTATATAGAGGATCTGTCCTGTGTGGTGTAGTATATAGAGGATCTCTCCTGTGCGGTGTAGCATATAGAGGATATGCCCTGTGCGGTGTAGTATATAGAGGATCTGTCCTCTCTCCTGTGTAGTGTAGTATATAGAGGATCTGTCCTCTCTCCTGTGTTGTGTAGTATATAGAGGATCTGTCCTGTGTGGTGTAGTATATAGAGGATCTGTCCTCTCTCCTGTGTGGTGTAGTATATAGAGGATCTGTCCTGTGTGGTGTAGTATATAGAGGATCTGTCCTGTGTGGTGTAGTATATAGAGGATCTGTCCTCTCTCCTGTGCAGTGTAGTATATAGAGGATCTGTCCTGTGCGGTGTAGTATATAGAGGATCTGTCCTGTGTGGTGTAGTATATAGAGGATCTGTCCTGTGTGGTGTAGTATATAGAGGATCTGTCCTGTGTGGTGTAGTATATAGAGGATCTGTCCTCTCTCCTGTGTGGTGTAGTATATAGAGGATCTGTCCTGTGTGGTGTAGTATATAGAGGATCTGTCCTGTGTGGTGTAGTATATAGAGGATCTCTCCTGTGTGGTGTAGTATATAGAGGATCTGTCCTGTGTGGTGTAGTATATAGAGGATCTGTCCTCTCTCCTGTGCGGTGTAGTATATAGAGGATCTGTCCTGTGTGGTGTAGTATATAGAGGATCTGTCCTCTCTCCTGTGCGGTGTAGTATATAGAGGATCTGTCCTCTCTCCTGTGTGGTATAGTATATAGAGGATCTGTCCTGTGCGGTGTAGTATATAGAGGATCTGTCCTCTCTCCTGTGTGGTGTAGTATATAGAGGATCTGTCCTCTCTCCTGTGCGGTGTAGTATATAGAGGATATCTCCTGTGTGGTGTAGTATATAGAGGATCTGTCCTGTGTGGTGTAGTATATAGAGGATCTGTCCTCTCTCCTGTGCGGTGTAGTATATAGAGGATCTGTCGTCTCTCCTGTGCGGTGTAGTATATAGAGGATCTGTCCTGTGCGGTGTAGTATATAGAGGATCTGTCCTGTGTGGTGTAGTATATAGAGGATCTGTCCTCTCTCCTGTGTGGTGTAGTATATAGAGGATCTGTCCTGTGTGGTGTAGTATATAGAGGATCTCTCCTGTGCGGTGTAGCATATAGAGGATATGTCCTGTGCGGTGTAGTATATAGAGGATCTGTCCTCTCTCCTGTGTAGTGTAGTATATAGAGGATCTGTCCTCTCTCCTGTGTGGTGTAGTATATAGAGGATCTCTCCTGTGTGGTGTAGTATATAGAGGATCTGTCCTCTCTCCTGTGTGGTGTAGTATATAGAGGATCTGTCCTGTGTGGTGTAGTATATAGAGGATCTGTCCTCTCTCCTGTGTGGTGTAGTATATAGAGGATCTGTCCTGTGTGGTGTAGTATATAGAGGATCTGTCCTCTCTCCTGTGCGGTGTAGTATATAGAGGATCTGTCCTGTGCGGTGTAGTATATAGAGGATATCTCCTGTGTGATGTAGTATATAGAGGATCTGTCCTGTGCGGTGTAGTATATAGAGGATCTGTCCTGTGTGGTGTAGTATATAGAGGATCTCCTCCTGTGTGGTGTAGTATATGAGGATCTGTCTCTCTCCTGTGTGGTGTAGTATATAGAGGATCTGTCCTCTCTCCTGTGTGGTGTAGTATATAGAGGATCTGTCCTCTCTCCTGTGCGGTGTAGTATATAGAGGATCTGTCCTGTGTGGTGTAGTATATAGAGGATCTGTCCTCTCTCCTGTGTGGTGTAGTATACAGAGGATCTGTCCTGTGTGGTGTAGTATATAGAGGATCTGTCCTCTCTCCTGTGTGGTGTAGTATATAGAGGATCTGTCCTGTGTGGTGTAGTATATAGAGGATCTGTCCTCTCTCCTGTGTGGTGTAGTATATAGAGGATCTGTCCTGTGTGGTGTAGTATATAGAGGATCTGTCCTCTCTCCTGTGCGGTGTAGTATATAGAGGATCTGTCCTGTGTGGTGTAGTATATAGAGGATCTGTCCTCTCTCCTGTGCGGTGTAGTATATAGAGGATCTGTCCTGTGCGGTGTAGTATATAGAGGATCTGTGCTGTGCGGTGTAGTATATAGAGGATCTGTCCTCTCTCCTGTGTGGTGTAGTATATAGAGGATCTGTCCTCTCTCCTGTGTGGTGTAGTATATAGAGGATCTGTCCTGTGCGGTGTAGTATATAGAGGATCTGTCCTCTCTCCTGTGTGGTGTAGTATATAGAGGATCTGTCCTCTCTCCTGTGCGGTGTAGTGTATAGAGTATCTGTCCTGTGTGGTGTAGTATATAGAGGATCTGTCCTCTCTCCTGTGCGGTGTAGTATATAGAGTATCTGTCCTGTGTGGTGTAGTATATAGAGGATCTGTCCTCTCTCCTGTGCGGTGTAGTATATAGAGGATCTGTCCTGTGTGGAGTAGTATATAGAGGATCTGTCCTCTCTCCTGTGCGGTGTAGTATATAGAGGATCTCTCCTGTGTGGTGTAGTATATAGAGGATCTGTCCTGTGCGGTGTAGTATATAGAGGATCTGTCCTCTCTCCTGTGCGGTGTAGTATATAGAGGATCTGTCCTCTCTCCTGTGCGGTGTAGTATATAGAGGATCTGTCCTCTCTCCTGTGTGGTGTGGTATATAGAGGATCTCTCCTGTGCGGTGTAGTATATAGAGGATCTGTCCTGTGTGGTGTAGTATATAGAGGATCTGTCCTCTCTCCTGTGCGGTGTAGTATATAGAGGATCTGTCCTGTGCGGTGTAGTATATAGAGGATCTGTCCTCTCTCCTGTGTGGTGTAGTATATAGAGGATCTGTCCTCTCTCCTGTGTGGTGTAGTATATAGAGGATCTCTCCTGTGCGGTGTAGTATATAGAGGATCTGTCCTCTCTCCTGTGCGGTGTAGTATATAGAGGATCTGTCCTCTCTCCTGTGTGGTGTAGTATATAGAGGATCTGTCCTCTCTCCTGTGCGGTGTAGTACATAGAGGATCTGTCCTCTCTCCTGTGTGGTGTAGTATATAGAGGATCTGTCCTGTGTGGTGTAGTATATAGAGGATCTGTCCTGTGTGGTGTAGTATATAGAGGATCTGTCCTCCCTCTCCTGTGTGGTGTAGTATATAGAGGATCTGTCCTCTCTCCTGTGTGGTGTAGTATATAGAGGATCTGTCCTGTGTGGTGTAGTATATAGAGGATCTGTCCTCTCTCCTGTGCGGTGTAGTATATAGAGGATCTGTCCTCTCTCCTGTGCGGTGTAGTATATAGAGGATCTGTCCTCTCTCCTGTGTGGTGTAGTATATAGAGGATCTGTCCTGTGTGGTGTAGTATATAGAGGATCTGTCCTGTGTGGTGTAGTATATAGAGGATCTGTCCTGTGCGGTGTAGTATATAGAGGATCTGTCCTCTCTCCTGTGTGGTGTAATATATAGAGGATCTGTCCTCTCTCCTGTGTGGTGTAGTATATAGAGGATCTGTCCTCTCTCTCCTGTGCGGTGTAGTATATAGAGGATCTGTCCTCTCTCCTGTGTGGTGTAGTATATAGAGGATCTGTCCTGTGTGGTGTAGTATATAGAGGATCTGTTCTGTGTGGTGTAGTATATAGAGGATCTGTCCTCTCTCCTGTGCGGTGTAGTATATAGAGGATCTGTCCTGTGTGGTGTAGTATATAGAGGATCTGTCCTGTGTGGTGTAGTATGTAGAGGATCTGTCCTCTCTCCTGTGTGGTGTAGTATATAGAGGATCTGTCCTCTCTCCTGTGTGGTGTAGTATATAGAGGATCTGTCCTCTCTCTCCTGTGCGGTGTAGTATATAGAGGATCTGTCCTCTCTCCTGTGTGGTGTAGTATATAGAGGATCTGTCCTGTGTGGTGTAGTATATAGAGGATCTGTCCTGTGTGGTGTAGTATATAGAGGATCTGTCCCTCTCCTGTGCGGTGTAGTATATAGAGGATCTGTCCTGTGCGGTGTAGTATATAGAGGATCTGTCCTGTGTGGTGTAGTATGTAGAGGATCTGTCCTCTCTCCTGTGTGGTGTAGTATATAGAGGATCTGTCCTCTCTCGCTGTGTGCCTGTGTGGTGTAGTATATAGAGGATCTGTCCTCTCTCCTGTGTGGTGTAGTATATAGAGGATCTGTCCTCTCTCTCCTGTGCGGTGTAGTATATAGAGGATCTGTCCTCTCTCCTGTGTGGTGTAGTATATAGAGGATCTGTCCTCCTCCTGTGTGGTGTAGTATATAGGGGTGGGGGTAAGAGGATCTCTCCTGTGCGGTGTAGCATATAGAGGATATGCCCTGTGCGGTGTAGTATATAGAGGATCTGTCCTCTCTCCTGTGTGGTGTAGTATATAGAGGATCTGTCCTGTGTGGTGTAGTATATAGAGGATCTATCCTGTGCGGTGTAGTATATAGAGGATCTGTCCTCTCTCCTGTGTTGTGTAGTATATAGAGGATCTGTCCTGTGTGGTGTAGTATATAGAGGATCTGTCCTGTGTGGTGTAGTATATAGAGGATCTGTCCTCTCTCCTGTGCGGTGTAGTATATAGAGGATCTGTCCTGTGCGGTGTAGTATATAGAGGATATCTCCTGTGTGATGTAGTATATAGAGGATCTGTCCTGTGCGGTGTAGTATATAGAGGATCTGTCCTGTGTGGTGTAGTATATAGAGGATCTCTCCTGTGTGGTGTAGTATATAGAGGATCTGTCCTGTGTGGTGTAGTATATAGAGGATCTGTCCTCTCTCCTGTGTGTTGTAGTATATAGAGGATCTGTCCTGTGTGGTGTAGTATATAGAGGATCTGTCCTGTGTGGTGTAGTATATAGAGGATCTGTCCTCTCTCCTGTGCAGTGTAGTATATAGAGGATCTGTCCTGTGTGGTGTAGTATATAGAGGATCTCTCCTGTGTGGTGTAGTATATAGAGGATCTGTCCTGTGTGGTGTAGTATATAGAGGATCTGTCCTCTCTCCTGTGTGGTGTAGTATATAGAGGATCTCTCCTGTGTGGTGTAGTATATAGAGGATCTGTCCTGTGTGGTGTAGTATATAGAGGATCTGTCCTCTCTCCTGTGCAGTGTAGTATATAGAGGATCTGTCCTGTGCGGTGTAGTATATAGAGGATCTGTCCTGTGTGGTGTAGTATATAGAGGATCTGTCCTCTGTGTGGTGTAGTATATAGAGGATCTGTCCTGTGTGGTGTAGTATATAGAGGATCTCTCCTGTGTGGTGTAGTATATAGAGGATCTGTCCTGTGTGGTGTAGTATATAGAGGATCTGTCCTCTCTCCTGTGGGTGTAGTATATAGAGGATCTGTCCTGTGTGGTGTAGTATATAGAGGATCTCTCCTGTGTGGTGTAGTATATAGAGGATCTGTCCTGTGTGGTGTAGTATATAGAGGATCTGTCCTGTGTGGTGTAGTATATAGAGGATCTGTCCTCTCTCCTGTAAGGGCTGGTGTAGTATATAGAGGATCTGTCCTGTGTGGTGTAGTATATAGAGGATCTGTCCTCTCTCCTGTGCGGTGTAGTATATAGAGGATCTGTCCTGTGCGGTGTAGTATATAGAGGATCTGTCCTCTCTCCTGTGTGGTGTAGTATATAGAGGATCTGTCCTGTGCGGTGTAGTATATAGAGGATCTCTCCTGTCCGGTGTGGTGTAGATATAGAGGATCTGTCCTGGGGAGAGCTCTCCTGTGCGGTGTAGTATATAGAGGATCTGTCCTCTCTCCTGTGTGGTGTAGTATATAGAGGATCTGTCCTCTCTCCTGTGTGGTATAGTATATAGAGGATCTCTCCTGTGTGGTGTAGTATATAGAGGATCTGTCCTCTCTCCTGTGTGGTGTAGTATATAGAGGATCTGTCCTCTCTCCTGTGCGGTGTAGTATATAGAGGATATCTCCTGTGTGGTGTAGTATATAGAGGATCTGTCCTGTGTGGTGTAGTATATAGAGGATCTGTCCTCTCTCCTGTGCGGTGTAGTATATAGAGGATCTGTCGTCTCTCCTGTGCGGTGTAGTATATAGAGGATCTGTCCTGTGCGGTGTAGTATATAGAGGATCTGTCCTGTGTGGTGTAGTATATAGAGGATCTGTCCTCTCTCCTGTGTGGTGTAGTATATAGAGGATCTGTCCTGTGTGGTGTAGTATATAGAGGATCTCTCCTGTGCGGTGTAGCATATAGAGGATATGTCCTGTGCGGTGTAGTATATAGAGGATCTGTCCTCTCTCCTGTGTAGTGTAGTATATAGAGGATCTGTCCTCTCTCCTGTGTGGTGTAGTATATAGAGGATCTCTCCTGTGTGGTGTAGTATATAGAGGATCTGTCCTCTCCTCCGTGTGTGGTGTAAGTATATAGAGGATCTGTCCTGTGTGGTGTAGTATATAGAGGATCTGTCCTCTCTCCTGTGTGGTGTAGTATATAGAGGATCTGTCCTGTGTGGTGTAGTATATAGAGGATCTGTCCTCTGGCTCTCTCCTGTGCGGTGTAGTATATAGAGGATCTGTCCTGTGCGGTGTAGTATATAGAGGATATCTCCTGTGTGATGTAGTATATAGAGGATCTGTCCTGTGCGGTGTAGTATATAGAGGATCTGTCCTGTGTGGTGTAGTATATAGAGGATCTCTCCTGTGTGGTGTAGTATATAGAGGATCTGTCCTCTCTCCTGTGTGGTGTAGTATATAGAGGATCTGTCCTCTCTCCTGTGCGGTGTAGTATATAGAGGATCTGTCCTGTGTGGTGTAGTATATAGAGGATCTGTCCTCTCTCCTGTGTGGTGTAGTATACAGAGGATCTGTCCTGTGTGGTGTAGTATATAGAGGATCTGTCCTCTCTCCTGTGTGGTGTAGTATATAGAGGATCTGTCCTGTGTGGTGTAGTATATAGAGGATCTGTCCTCTCTCCTGTGTGGTGTAGTATATAGAGGATCTGTCCTGTGTGGTGTAGTATATAGAGGATCTGTCCTCTCTCCTGTGCGGTGTAGTATATAGAGGATCTGTCCTGTGTGGTGTAGTATATAGAGGATCTGTCCTCTCTCCTGTGCGGTGTAGTATATAGAGGATCTGTCCTGTGCGGTGTAGTATATAGAGGATCTGTCCTGTGCGGTGTAGTATATAGAGGAACTGTCCTCTCTCCTGTGTGGTGTAGTATATAGAGGATCTGTCCTCTCTCCTGTGTGGTGTAGTATATAGAGGATCTGTCCTCCCCTGTGCGGTGTAGTATATAGAGGATCTGTCCTCTCTCCTGTGTGGTGTAGTATATAGAGGATCTGTCCTCTCTCCTGTGCGGTGTAGTGTATAGAGTATCTGTCCTGTGTGGTGTAGTATATAGAGGATCTGTCCTCTCTCCTGTGCGGTGTAGTATATAGAGTATCTGTCCTGTGTGGTGTAGTATATAGAGGATCTGTCCTCTCTCCTGTGTGGTGTAGTATATAGAGGATATGTCCTGTGTGGTGTAGTATATAGAGGATCTGTCCTCTCTCCTGTGTGGTGTAGTATATAGAGGATCTGTCCTGTGTGGTGTAGTATATAGAGGATCTGTCCTCTCTCCTGTGCGGTGTAGTATATAGAGGATCTGTCCTGTGTGGTGTAGTATATAGAGGATCTGTCCTCTCTCCTGTGCGGTGTAGTATATAGAGGATCTGTCCTCTCTCCTGTGTGGTGTAGTATATAGAGGATCTGTCCTCTCTCCTGTGCGGTGTAGTATATAGAGGATCTGTCCTGTGTGGTGTAGTATATAGAGGATCTCTCCTGTGTGGTGTAGTATATAGAGGATCTCTCCTGTGCGGTGTAGTATATAGAGGATCTGTCCTCTCTCCTGTGTGGTGTAGTATATAGAGGATCTGTCCTCTCTCCTGTGCGGTGTAGTATATAGAGGATCTGTCCTGTGCGGTGTAGTATATAGAGGATCTGTCCTGTGCGGTGTAGTATATAGAGGAACTGTCCTCTCTCCTGTGTGGTGTAGTATATAGAGGATCTGTCCTGTGCGGTGTAGTATATAGAGGATCTGTCCTCTCTCCTGTGTGGTGTAGTATATAGAGGATCTGTCCTCTCTCCTGTGCGGTGTAGTGTATAGAGTATCTGTCCTGTGTGGTGTAGTATATAGAGGATCTGTCCTCTCTCCTGTGCGGTGTAGTATATAGAGGATCTGTCCTGTGTGGTGTAGTATATAGAGGATCTGTCCTCTCTCCTGTGCGGTGTAGTATATAGAGGATCTCTCCTGTGTGGTGTAGTATATAGAGGATCTGTCCTGTGCGGTGTAGTATATAGAGGATCTGTCCTCTCTCCTGTGCGGTGTAGTATATAGAGGATCTGTCCTCTCTCCTGTGCGGTGTAGTATATAGAGGATCTGTCCTCTCTCCTGTGCGGTGTAGTATATAGAGGATCTCTCCTGTGTGGTGTAGTATATAGAGGATCTGTCCTCTCTCCTGTGCAGTGTAGTATATAGAGGATCTGTCCTGTGTGGTGTAGTATATAGAGGATCTGTCCTCTCTCCTGTGCGGTGTAGTATATAGAGGATCTGTCCTGTGCGGTGTAGTATATAGAGGATCTGTCCTCTCTCCTGTGTGGTGTAGTATATAGAGGATCTGTCCTCTCTCCTGTGTGGTGTAGTATATAGAGGATCTCTCCTGTGCGGTGTAGTATATAGAGGATCTGTCCTCTCTCCTGTGCGGTGTAGTATATAGAGGATCTGTCCTCTCTCCTGAGTGGTGTAGTATATAGAGGATCTGTCCTCTCTCCTGTGCGGTGTAGTATATAGAGGATCTGTCCTCTCTCCTGTGTGGTGTAGTATATAGAGGATCTGTCCTGTGTGGTGTAGTATATAGAGGATCTGTCCTGTGTGGTGTAGTATATAGAGGATCTGTCCTCCCTCTCCTGTGTGGTGTAGTATATAGAGGATCTGTCCTCTCTCCTGTGTGGTGTAGTATATAGAGGATCTGTCCTGTGTGGTGTAGTATATAGAGGATCTGTCCTCTCTCCTGTGCGGTGTAGTATATAGAGGATCTGTCCTCTCTCCTGTGCGGTGTAGTATATAGAGGATCTGTCCTCTCTCCTGTGCGGTGTAGTATATAGAGGATCTGTCCTGTGTGGTGTAGTATATAGAGGATCTGTCCTGTGTGGTGTAGTATATAGAGGATCTGTCCTGTGCGGTGTAGTATATAGAGGATCTGTCCTCTCTCCTGTGTGGTGTAATATATAGAGGATCTGTCCTCTCTCCTGTGTGGTGTAGTATATAGAGGATCTGTCCTCTCTCTCCTGTGCGGTGTAGTATATAGAGGATCTGTCCTCTCTCCTGTGTGGTGTAGTATATAGAGGATCTGTCCTGTGTGGTGTAGTATATAGAGGATCTGTCCTGTGTGGTGTAGTATATAGAGGATCTGTTCTGTGTGGTGTAGTATATAGAGAATCTGTCCTGTGTGGTGTAGTATGTAGAGGATCTGTCCTCTCTCCTTTGTGGTGTAGTATATAGAGGATCTGTCCTCTCTCTCCTGTGCGGTGTAGTATATAGAGGATCTGTCCTCTCTCCTGTGTGGTATAGTATATAGAGGATCTGTCCTGTGCGGTGTAGTATATAGAGGATCTGTCCTCTCTCCTGTGTGGTGTAGTATATAGAGGATCTGTCCTCTCTCCTGTGCGGTGTAGTATATAAAGGATATCTGCTGTGTGGTGTAGTATATAGAGGATCTGTCCTGTGTGGTGTAGTATATAGAGGATCTGTCCTCTCTCCTGTGCGGTGTAGTATATAGAGGATCTGTCGTCTCTCCTGTGCGGTGTAGTATATAGAGGATCTGTCCTGTGCGGTGTAGTATATAGAGGATCTGTCCTGTGTGGTGTAGTATATAGAGGATCTGTCCTCTCTCCTGTGTGGTATAGTATATAGAGGATCTGTCCTGTGTGGTGTAGTATATAGAGGATCTCTCCTGTGCGGTGTAGCATATAGAGGATATGCCCTGTGCGGTGTAGTATATAGAGGATCTGTCCTCTCTCCTGTGTAGTGTAGTATATAGAGGATCTGTCCTCTCTCCTGTGTTGTGTAGTATATAGAGGATCTGTCCTGTGTGGTGTAGTATATAGAGGATCTGTCCTGTGTGGTGTAGTATATAGAGGATCTGTCCTCTCTCCTGTGCGGTGTAGTATATAGAGGATCTGTCCTGTGCGGTGTAGTATATAGAGGATATCTCCTGTGTGATGTAGTATATAGAGGATCTGTCCTGTGCGGTGTAGTATATAGAGGATCTGTCCTGTGTGGTGTAGTATATAGAGGATCTCTCCTGTGTGGTGTAGTATATAGAGGATCTGTCCTGTGTGGTGTAGTATATAGAGGATCTGTCCTCTCTCCTGTGTGGTGTAGTATATAGAGGATCTGTCCTGTGTGGTGTAGTATATAGAGGATCTGTCCTGTGTGGTGTAGTATATAGAGGATCTGTCCTCTCTCCTGTGCAGTGTAGTATATAGAGGATCTGTCCTGTGCGGTGTAGTATATAGAGGATCTGTCCTGTGTGGTGTAGTATATAGAGGATCTCTCCTGTGTGGTGTAGTATATAGAGGATCTGTCCTGTGTGGTGTAGTATATAGAGGATCTGTCCTCTCTCCTGTGTGGTGTAGTATATAGAGGATCTGTCCTGTGTGGTGTAGTATATAGAGGATCTGTCCTGTGTGGTGTAGTATATAGAGGATCTCTCCTGTGTGGTGTAGTATATAGAGGATCTGTCCTGTGTGGTGTAGTATATAGAGGATCTGTCCTCTCTCCTGTGCGGTGTAGTATATAGAGGATCTGTCCTGTGTGGTGTAGTATATAGAGGATCTGTCCTCTCTCCTGTGCGGTGTAGTATATAGAGGATCTGTCCTCTCTCCTGTGTGGTATAGTATATAGAGGATCTGTCCTGTGCGGTGTAGTATATAGAGGATCTGTCCTCTCTCCTGTGTGGTGTAGTATATAGAGGATCTGTCCTCTCTCCTGTGCGGTGTAGTATATAGAGGATATCTCCTGTGTGGTGTAGTATATAGAGGATCTGTCCTGTGTGGTGTAGTATATAGAGGATCTGTCCTCTCTCCTGTGCGGTGTAGTATATAGAGGATCTGTCGTCTCTCCTGTGCGGTGTAGTATATAGAGGATCTGTCCTGTGCGGTGTAGTATATAGAGGATCTGTCCTGTGTGGTGTAGTATATAGAGGATCTGTCCTCTCTCCTGTGTGGTGTAGTATATAGAGGATCTGTCCTGTGTGGTGTAGTATATAGAGGATCTCTCCTGTGCGGTGTAGCATATAGAGGATATGTCCTGTGCGGTGTAGTATATAGAGGATCTGTTCTCTCTCCTGTGTAGTGTAGTATATAGAGGATCTGTCCTCTCTCCTGTGTGGTGTAGTATATAGAGGATCTCTCCTGTGTGGTGTAGTATATAGAGGATCTGTCCTCTCTCCTGTGTGGTGTAGTATATAGAGGATCTGTCCTGTGTGGTGTAGTATATAGAGGATCTGTCCTCTCTCCTGTGTGGTGTAGTATATAGAGGATCTGTCCTGTGTGGTGTAGTATATAGAGGATCTGTCCTCTCTCCTGTGCGGTGTAGTATATAGAGGATCTGTCCTGTGCGGTGTAGTATATAGAGGATATCTCCTGTGTGATGTAGTATATAGAGGATCTGTCCTGTGCGGTGTAGTATATAGAGGATCTGTCCTGTGTGGTGTAGTATATAGAGGATCTCTCCTGTGTGGTGTAGTATATAGAGGATCTGTCCTCTCTCCTGTGTGGTGTAGTATATAGAGGATCTGTCCTCTCTCCTGTGCGGTGTAGTATATAGAGGATCTGTCCTGTGTGGTGTAGTATATAGAGGATCTGTCCTCTCTCCTGTGTGGTGTAGTATACAGAGGATCTGTCCTGTGTGGTGTAGTATATAGAGGATCTGTCCTGTGTGGTGTAGTATATAGAGGATCTGTCCTGTGTGGTGTAGTATATAGAGGATCTGTCCTCTCTCCTGTGTGGTGTAGTATATAGAGGATCTGTCCTGTGTGGTGTAGTATATAGAGGATCTGTCCTCTCTCCTGTGCGGTGTAGTATATAGAGGATCTGTCCTGTGTGGTGTAGTATATAGAGGATCTGTCCTCTCTCCTGTGCGGTGTAGTATATAGAGGATCTGTCCTGTGCGGTGTAGTATATAGAGGATCTGTGCTGTGCGGTGTAGTATATAGAGGATCTGTCCTCTCTCCTGTGTGGTGTAGTATATAGAGGATCTGTCCTCTCTCCTGTGTGGTGTAGTATATAGAGGATCTGTCCTGTGCGGTGTAGTATATAGAGGATCTGTCCTCTCTCCTGTGTGGTGTAGTATATAGAGGATCTGTCCTCTCTCCTGTGCGGTGTAGTGTATAGAGTATCTGTCCTGTGTGGTGTAGTATATAGAGGATCTGTCCTCTCTCCTGTGCGGTGTAGTATATAGAGTATCTGTCCTGTGTGGTGTAGTATATAGAGGATCTGTCCTCTCTCCTGTGCGGTGTAGTATATAGAGGATCTGTCCTGTGTGGAGTAGTATATAGAGGATCTGTCCTCTCTCCTGTGCGGTGTAGTATATAGAGGATCTCTCCTGTGTGGTGTAGTATATAGAGGATCTGTCCTGTGCGGTGTAGTATATAGAGGATCTGTCCTCTCTCCTGTGCGGTGTAGTATATAGAGGATCTGTCCTCTCTCCTGTGCGGTGTAGTATATAGAGGATCTGTCCTCTCTCCTGTGTGGTGTGGTATATAGAGGATCTCTCCTGTGCGGTGTAGTATATAGAGGATCTGTCCTGTGTGGTGTAGTATATAGAGGATCTGTCCTCTCTCCTGTGCGGTGTAGTATATAGAGGATCTGTCCTGTGCGGTGTAGTATATAGAGGATCTGTCCTCTCTCCTGTGTGGTGTAGTATATAGAGGATCTGTCCTCTCTCCTGTGTGGTGTAGTATATAGAGGATCTCTCCTGTGCAGTGTAGTATATAGAGGATCTGTCCTCTCTCCTGTGCGGTGTAGTATATAGAGGATCTGTCCTGTGTGGTGTAGTATATAGAGGATCTGTCCTCTCTCCTGTGTGGTGTAGTATATAGAGGATCTGTCCTGTGTGGTGTAGTATATAGAGGATCTGTCCTCTCTCCTGTGTGGTGTAGTATATAGAGGATCTGTCCTCTCTCCTGTGCGGTGTAGTACATAGAGGATCTGTCCTCTCTCCTGTGTGGTGTAGTATATAGAGGATCTGTCCTGTGTGGTGTAGTATATAGAGGATCTGTCCTGTGTGGTGTAGTATATAGAGGATCTTCCTCCCTGTCCTGTGTGGTGTAGTATATAGAGGATCTGTCCTCTCTCCTGTGTGGTGTAGTATATAGAGGATCTGTCCTGTGTGGTGTAGTATATAGAGGATCTGTCCTCTCTCCTGTGCGGTGTAGTATATAGAGGATCTGTCCTCTCTCCTGTGCGGTGTAGTATATAGAGGATCTGTCCTCTCTCCTGTGTGGTGTAGTATATAGAGGATCTGTCCTGTGTGGTGTAGTATATAGAGGATCTGTCCTGTGTGGTGTAGTATATAGAGGATCTGTCCTGTGCGGTGTAGTATATAGAGGATCTGTCCTCTCTCCTGTGTGGTGTAATATATAGAGGATCTGTCCTCTCTCCTGTGTGGTGTAGTATATAGAGGATCTGTCCTCTCTCTCCTGTGCGGTGTAGTATATAGAGGATCTGTCCTCTCTCCTGTGTGGTGTAGTATATAGAGGATCTGTCCTGTGTGGTGTAGTATATAGAGGATCTGTTCTGTGTGGTGTAGTATATAGAGGATCTGTCCTCTCTCCTGTGCGGTGTAGTATATAGAGGATCTGTCCTGTGTGGTGTAGTATATAGAGGATCTGTCCTGTGTGGTGTAGTATGTAGAGGATCTGTCCTCTCTCCTGTGTGGTGTAGTATATAGAGGATCTGTCCTCTCTCTCCTGTGCGGTGTAGTATATAGAGGATCTGTCCTCTCTCCTGTGTGGTGTAGTATATAGAGGATCTGTCCTGTGTGGTGTAGTATGTAGAGGATCTGTCCTCTCTCCTGTGTGGTGTAGTATATAGAGGATCTGTCCTCTCTCCTGTGCAGTGTAGTATATAGAGGATCTGTCCTGTGTGGTGTAGTATGTAGAGGATCTGTCCTCTCCCTGTGCGGTGTAGTATATAGAGGATCTGTCCTGTGTGGTGTAGTATATAGAGGATCTGTCCTCTCTCTCCTGTGTGGTGTAGTATATAGAGGATCTGTCCTCTCTCTCCTGTGCGGTGTAGTATATAGAGGATCTGTCCTCTCTCCTGTGTGGTGTAGTATATAGAGGATCTGTCCTCTCTCCTGTGCGGTGTAGTATATAAAGGATATCTGCTGTGTGGTGTAGTATATAGAGGATCTGTCCTGTGTGGTGTAGTATATAGAGGATCTCTCCTGTGCGGTGTAGCATATAGAGGATATGCCCTGTGCGGTGTAGTATATAGAGGATCTGTCCTCTCTCCTGTGTGGTGTAGTATATAGAGGATCTGTCCTGTGTGGTGTAGTATATAGAGGATCTATCCTGTGCGGTGTAGTATATAGAGGATCTGTCCTCTCTCCTGTGTTGTGTAGTATATAGAGGATCTGTCCTGTGTGGTGTAGTATATAGAGGGGGGGGATAGAGGATCTGTCCTGTGTGGTGTAGTATATAGAGGATCTGTCCTCTCTCCTGTGCGGTGTAGTATATAGAGGATCTGTCCTGTGCGGTGTAGGTATAGGGTTGCCTGGCGGTGTAGAGGATATCTCCTGTGTGATGTAGTATATAGAGGATCTGTCCTGTGCGGTGTAGTATATAGAGGATCTGTCCTGTGTGGTGTAGTATATAGAGGATCTCTCCTGTGTGGTGTAGTATATAGAGGATCTGTCCTGTGTGGTGTAGTATATAGAGGATCTGTCCTCTCTCCTGTGTGTTGTAGTATATAGAGGATCTGTCCTGTGTGGTGTAGTATATAGAGGATCTGTCCTGTGTGGTGTAGTATATAGAGGATCTGTCCTCTCTCCTGTGCAGTGTAGTATATAGAGGATCTGTCCTGTGTGGTGTAGTATATAGAGGATCTCTCCTGTGTGGTGTAGTATATAGAGGATCTGTCCTGTGTGGTGTAGTATATAGAGGATCTGTCCTCTCTCCTGTGTGGTGTAGTATATAGAGGATCTCTCCTGTGTGGTGTAGTATATAGAGGATCTGCCCTGTGTGGTGTAGTATATAGAGGATCTGTCCTCTCTCCTGTGCAGTGTAGTATATAGAGGATCTGTCCTGTGCGGTGTAGTATATAGAGGATCTGTCCTGTGTGGTGTAGTATATAGAGGATCTCTCCTGTGTGGTGTAGTATATAGAGGATCTGTCCTGTGTGGTGTAGTATATAGAGGATCTGTCCTCTCTCCTGTGTGGTGTAGTATATAGAGGATCTGTCCTGTGTGGTGTAGTATATAGAGGATCTGTCCTGTGTGGTGTAGTATATAGAGGATCTCTCCTGTGTGGTGTAGTATATAGAGGATCTGTCCTGTGTGGTGTAGTATATAGAGGATCTGTCCTCTCTCCTGTGCGGTGTAGTATATAGAGGATCTGTCCTGTGTGGTGTAGTATATAGAGGATCTGTCCTCTCTCCTGTGCGGTGTAGTATATAGAGGATCTGTCCTCTCTCCTGTGCGGTGTAGTATATAGAGGATCTGTCCTGTTCGGGTGTAGTGAGTATAAGAGGATCTGTCCTCTCTCCTGTGTGGTGTAGTATATAGAGGATCTGTCCTGTGCGGTGTAGTATATAGAGGATCTGTCCTGTCCCTGTGTGGTGTAGTATATAGAGGATCTGTCCTCTCTCCTGTGTGGTGTAGTATATAGAGGATCTGTCCTCTCTCCTGTGTGGTATAGTATATAGAGGATCTCTCCTCCTGTGTGGTGTAGTATATAGAGGATCTGTCCTCTCTCCTGTGTGGTGTAGTATATAGAGGATCTGTCCTCTCTCCTGTGCGGTGTAGTATATAGAGGATCTGTCCTGTGTGGTGTAGTATATAGAGGATCTGTCCTCTCTCCTGTGCGGTGTAGTATATAGAGGATCTGTCGTCTCTCCTGTGCGGTGTAGTATATAGAGGATCTGTCCTGTGCGGTGTAGTATATAGAGGATCTGTCCTGTGTGGTGTAGTATATAGAGGATCTGTCCTCTCTCCTGTGTGGTGTAGTATATAGAGGATCTGTCCTGTGTGGTGTAGTATATAGAGGATCTCTCCTGTGCGGTGTAGCATATAGAGGATATGTCCTGTGCGGTGTAGTATATAGAGGATCTGTCCTCTCTCCTGTGTAGTGTAGTATATAGAGGATCTGTCCTCTCTCCTGTGTGGTGTAGTATATAGAGGATCTCTCCTGTGTGGTGTAGTATATAGAGGATCTGTCCTCTCTCCTGTGTGGTGTAGTATATAGAGGATCTGTCCTGTGTGGTGTAGTATATAGAGGATCTGTCCTCTCTCCTGTGTGGTGTAGTATATAGAGGATCTGTCCTGTGTGGTGTAGTATATAGAGGATCTGTCCTCTCTCCTGTGCGGTGTAGTATATAGAGGATCTGTCCTGTGCGGTGTAGTATATAGAGGATATCTCCTGTGTGATGTAGTATATAGAGGATCTGTCCTGTGCGGTGTAGTATATAGAGGATCTGTCCTGTGTGGTGTAGTATATAGAGGATCTCTCCTGTGTGGTGTAGTATATAGAGGATCTGTCCTCTCTCCTGTGTGGTGTAGTATATAGAGGATCTGTCCTCTCTCCTGTGCGGTGTAGTATATAGAGGATCTGTCCTGTGTGGTGTAGTATATAGAGGATCTGTCCTCTCTCCTGTGTGGTGTAGTATACAGAGGATCTGTCCTGTGTGGTGTAGTATATAGAGGATCTGTCCTCTCTCCTGTGTGGTGTAGTATATAGAGGATCTGTCCTGTGTGGTGTAGTATATAGAGGATCTGTCCTCTCTCCTGTGTGGTGTAGTATATAGAGGATCTGTCCTGTGTGGTGTAGTATATAGAGGATCTGTCCTCTCTCCTGTGCGGTGTAGTATATAGAGGATCTGTCCTGTGTGGTGTAGTATATAGAGGATCTGTCCTCTCTCCTGTGCGGTGTAGTATATAGAGGATCTGTCCTGTGCGGTGTAGTATATAGAGGATCTGTCCTGTGCGGTGTAGTATATAGAGGAACTGTCCTCTCTCCTGTGTGGTGTAGTATATAGAGGATCTGTCCTCTCTCCTGTGTGGTGTAGTATATAGAGGATCTGTCCTGTGCGGTGTAGTATATAGAGGATCTGTCCTCTCTCCTGTGTGGTGTAGTATATAGAGGATCTGTCCTCTCTCCTGTGCGGTGTAGTGTATAGAGTATCTGTCCTGTGTGGTGTAGTATATAGAGGATCTGTCCTCTCTCCTGTGCAGTGTAGTATATAGAGTATCTGTCCTGTGTGGTGTAGTATATAGAGGATCTGTCCTCTCTCCTGTGTGGTGTAGTATATAGAGGATATGTCCTGTGTGGTGTAGTATATAGAGGATCTGTCCTCTCTCCTGTGTGGTGTAGTATATAGAGGATCTGTCCTGTGTGGTGTAGTATATAGAGGATCTGTCCTCTCTCTTGTGCGGTGTAGTATATAGAGGATCTGTCCTGTGTGGTGTAGTATATAGAGGATCTGTCCTCTCTCCTGTGCGGTGTAGTATATAGAGGATCTGTCCTCTCTCCTGTGTGGTGTAGTATATAGAGGATCTGTCCTCTCTCCTGTGCGGTGTAGTATATAGAGGATCTGTCCTGTGTGGTGTAGTATATAGAGGATCTCTCCTGTGTGGTGTAGTATATAGAGGATCTCTCCTGTGCGGTGTAGTATATAGAGGATCTGTCCTCTCTCCTGTGTGGTGTAGTATATAGAGGATCTGTCCTCTCTCCTGTGCGGTGTAGTATATAGAGGATCTGTCCTGTGCGGTGTAGTATATAGAGGATCTGTCCTGTGCGGTGTAGTATATAGAGGAACTGTCCTCTCTCCTGTGTGGTGTAGTATATAGAGGATCTGTCCTGTGCGGTGTAGTATATAGAGGATCTGTCCTCTCTCCTGTGTGGTGTAGTATATAGAGGATCTGTCCTCTCTCCTGTGCGGTGTAGTGTATAGAGTATCTGTCCTGTGTGGTGTAGTATATAGAGGATCTGTCCTCTCTCCTGTGCGGTGTAGTGTATAGAGTATCTGTCCTGTGTGGTGTAGTATATAGAGGATCTGTCCTCTCTCCTGTGCGGTGTAGTATATAGAGGATCTGTCCTGTGTGGTGTAGTATATAGAGGATCTGTCCTCTCTCCTGTGCGGTGTAGTATATAGAGGATCTCTCCTGTGTGGTGTAGTATATAGAGGATCTGTCCTGTGCGGTGTAGTATATAGAGGATCTGTCCTCTCTCCTGTGCGGTGTAGTATATAGAGGATGTGTCCTCTCTCCTGTGCGGTGTAGTATATAGAGGATCTGTCCTCTCTCCTGTGCGGTGTAGTATATAGAGGATCTCTCCTGTGTGGTGTAGTATATAGAGGATCTGTCCTCTCTCCTGTGCAGTGTAGTATATAGAGGATCTGTCCTGTGTGGTGTAGTATATAGAGGATCTGTCCTCTCTCCTGTGCGGTGTAGTATATAGAGGATCTGTCCTGTGCGGTGTAGTATATAGAGGATCTGTCCTCTCTCCTGTGTGGTGTAGTATATAGAGGATCTGTCCTCTCTCCCTGTGTGGTGTAGTATATAGAGGATCTCTCCTGTGCGGTGTAGTATATAGAGGATCTGTCCTCTCTCCTGTGCGGTGTAGTATATAGAGGATCTGTCCTCTCTCCTGAGTGGTGTAGTATATAGAGGATCTGTCCTCTCTCCTGTGCGGTGTAGTATATAGAGGATCTGTCCTCTCTCCTGTGTGGTGTAGTATATAGAGGATCTGTCCTGTGTGGTGTAGTATATAGAGGATCTGTCCTGTGTGGTGTAGTATATAGAGGATCTGTCCTCCCTCTCCTGTGTGGTGTAGTATATAGAGGATCTGTCCTCTCTCCTGTGTGGTGTTGTTTGGGGTCTGTCCTGTGTGGTGTAGTATATAGAGGATCTGTCCTCTCTCCTGTGCGGTGTAGTATATAGAGGATCTGTCCTCTCTCCTGTGCGGTGTAGTATATAGAGGATCTGTCCTCTCTCCTGTGCGGTGTAGTATATAGAGGATCTGTCCTGTGTGGTGTAGTATATAGAGGATCTGTCCTGTGTGGTGTAGTATATAGAGGATCTGTCCTTGTGTGGTGTAGTATATAGAGGATCTGTCCTCTCTCCTGTGTGGTGTAATATATAGAGGATCTGTCCTCTCTCCTGTGTGGTGTAGTATATAGAGGATCTGTCCTCTCTCCTGTGCGGTGTAGTATATAGAGGATCTGTCCTCTCTCCTGTGTGGTGTAGTATATAGAGGATCTGTCCTGTGTGGGTGTTTGGGATCTGTCCTGTGTGGTGTAGTATATAGAGGATCTGTCCTGTGTGGTGTAGTATATAGAGGATCTGTTCTGTGTGGTGTAGTATATAGAGGATCTGTCCTCTCTCCTGTGCGGTGTAGTATATAGAGGATCTGTCCTGTGTGGTGTAGTATATAGAGGATCTGTCCTGTGTGGTGTAGTATGTAGAGGATCTGTCCTCTCTCCTTTGTGGTGTAGTATATAGAGGATCTGTCCTCTCTCTCCTGTGCGGTGTAGTATATAGAGGATCTGTCCTCTCTCCTGTGTGGTGTAGTATATAGAGGATCTGTCCTGTGTGGTGTAGTATATAGAGGATCTGTCCTGTGTGGTGTAGTATATAGAGGATCTGTCCTCTCTCCTGTGCGGTGTAGTATATAGAGGATCTGTCCTCTCTCCTGTGCGGTGTAGTATATAGAGGATCTGTCCTGTGTGGTGTAGTATATAGAGGATCTGTCCTCTCTCCTGTGTGGTGTAGTATATAGAGGATCTGTCCTCTCTCCTGTGTGGTGTAGTATAAAGAGGATCTGTCCTGTGTGGTGTAGTATATAGAGGATCTGTCCTCTCTCCTGTGTGGTGTAGTATATAGAGGATCTCTCCTGTGTGGTGTAGTATATAGAGGATCTGTCCTGTGTGGGGTATTTAGGGGGTCGTCCTCTCTCCTGTGTGGTGTAGTATATAGAGGATCTGTCCTCTCTCCTGTGTGGTGTAGTATACAGAGGATCTGTCCTGTGTGGTGTAGTATATAGAGGATCTGTCCTCTCTCCTGTGTGGTGTAGTATATAGAGGATGTGTCCTCTCTCTCTTTGTGGTGTGGTATATAGAGGATCTGTCCTGTGTGTTGTAGTATATAGAGGATCTGTCCTCTCTCCTGTGTGGTGTAGTATATAGAGGATCTGTCCTGTGTGGTGTAGTATATAGAGGATCTGTCCTGTGTGGTGTAGTATATAGAGGATCTGTCCTCTCTCCTGTGTGGTGTAGTATATAGAGGATCTGTCCTCTCTCCTGTGTGGTGTAGTATATAGAGGATCTGTCCTCTCTCCTGTGTGGTGTAGTATATAGAGGATCTGTCCTGTGCGGTGTAGTATATAGAGGATCTGTCCTGTGCGGTGTAGTATATAGAGGATCTGTCCTGTGTGGTGTAGTATATAGAGGATCTGTCCTGTGCGGTGTAGTATATAGAGGATCTGTCCTCTCTCCTGTGCGGTGTAGTATATAGAGGATCTGTCCTGTGCGGTGTAGTATATAGAGGATCTGTCCTCTCTCCTGTGCGGTGTAGTATATAGAGGATCTGTCCTGTGTGGTGTAGTATATAGAGGATCTGTCCTCTCTCCTGTGTGGTGTAGTATATAGAGGATCTGTCCTCTCTCCTGTGCGGTGTAGTATATAGAGGATCTGTCCTGTGTGGTGTAGTATATAGAGGATCTGTCCTGTGTGGTGTAGTATATAGAGGATCTCTCCTGTGCAGTGTAGTATATAGAGGATCTGTCCTCTCTCCTGTGCGGTGTAGTATATAGAGGATCTCTCCTGTGTGGTGTAGTAAATAGAGGATCTGTCCTGTGTGGTGTAGTATATAGAGGATCTGTCCTGTGCGCTGTAGTATATAGAGGATCTGTCCTCTCTCCTGTGCGGTGTAGTATATAGAGGATCTCTCCTGTGTGGTGTAGTATATAGAGGATCTGTCCTCTCTCCTGTGTGGTGTAGTATATAGAGGATCTGTCCTCTCTCCTGTGTGGTGTAGTATATAGAGGATCTGTCCTCTCTCCTGTGCGGTGTAGTATATAGAGGATCTCTCCTGTGTGGTGTAGTATATAGAGGATCTGTCCTCTCTCCTGTGTGGTGTAGTATATAGAGGATCTGTCCTCTCTCCTGTGTGGTGTAGTATATAGAGGATCTGTCCTCTCTCCTGTGTGGTGTAGTATATAGAGGATCTGTCCTGTGCGGTGTAGTATATAGAGGATCTGTCCTCTCTCCTGTGTGGTGTAGTATATAGAGGATCTGTCCTCTCTCCTGTGTGGTGTAGTATATAGAGGATCTGTCCTCTCTCCTGTGTGGTGTAGTATATAGAGGATCTGTCCTGTGTGGTGTAGTATATAGAGGATCTGTCCTGTGTGGTGTAGTATATAGAGGATCTGTCCTGTGTGGTGTAGTATATAGAGGATCTGTACTCTCTCCTGTGTGGTGTAGTATATAGAGGATCTGTCCTCTCTCCTGTGTGGAGTAGTATATAGAGGATCTGTCCTGTGTGGTGTAGTATATAGAGGATCTCTCCTGTGCGGTGTAGTATATAGAGGATCTGTCCTCTCTCCTGTGTGGTGTAGTATATAGAGGATCTCTCCTGTGTGGTGTAGTATATAGAGGATCTGTCCTGTGCAGTGTAGTATAGAGAGGATCTGTCCTGTGTGGTGTAGTATATAGAGGATCTGTCCTCTCTCCTGTGTGGTGTAGTATATAGAGGATCTCTCCTGTGTGGTGTAGAATATAGAGGATCTGTCCTGTGCGGTGTAGTATATAGAGGATCTGTCCTCTCTCCCTGTGTGGTGTAGTATATAGCGGATCTGTCCTCTCTCCTGTGTGGTGCAGTATATAGAGGATCTGTCCTCTCTCCTGTGTGGTGTAGTATATAGAGGATCTGTCCTCTCTCCAGTGTGGTGTAGTATATAGAGGATCTGTCCTCTCTCCTGTGCGGTGTAGTATATAGAGGATCTGTCCTGTGTGGTGTAGTATATAGAGGATCTGTCCTGTGTGGTGAAGTATATAGAGGATCTGTCCTCTCTCCTGTGTGGTGTAGTATATAGAGGATCTGTCCTGTGTGGTGTAGTATATAGAGGATCTGTCCTGTGCGGTGTAGTATATAGAGGATCTGTCCTCTCTCCTCTGTGGTGTAGTATATAGAGGATCTGTCCTCTCTCCTGTGTGGTGTAGTATATAGAGGATCTGTCCTCTCTCCTGTGTGGTGTAGTATATAGAGGATCTGTCCTCTCTCCTGTGTGGTGTAGTATATAGAGGATCTGTCCTCTCTCCTGTGTGGTGTAGTATATAGAGGATCTGTCCTGTGCGGTGTAGTATATAGAGGATCTGTCCTCTCTCCTGTGTGGTGTAGTATATAGAGGATCTCTCCTGTGTGGTGTAGTATATAGAGGATCTGTCCTGTGCAGTGTGTATAGAGAGGATCTGTCCTGTGCGGTGTAGTATATAGAGGATCTGTCCTCTCTCCTGTGTGGTGTAGTATATAGAGGATCTCTCCTGTGTGGTGTAGTATATAGAGGATCTGTCCTGTGCGGTGTAGTATATAGAGGATCTGTCCTCTCTCTCCTGTGTGGTGTAGTATATAGCGGATCTGTCCTCTCTCCTGTGTGGTGCAGTATATAGAGGATCTGTCCTCTCTCCTGTGTGGTGTAGTATATAGAGGATCTGTCCTCTCTCCAGTGTGGTGTAGTATATAGAGGATCTGTCCTCTCTCCTGTGCGGTGTAGTATATAGAGGATCTGTCCTGTGTGGTGTAGTATATAGAGGATCTGTCCTGTGTGGTGTAGTATATAGAGGATCTGTCCTCTCTCCTGTGTGGTGTAGTATATAGAGGATCTGTCCTGTGTGGTGTAGTATATAGAGGATCTGTCCTGTGCGGTGTAGTATATAGAGGATCTGTCCTCTCTCCTGTGCGGTGTAGTATATAGAGGATCTGTGCTGTTTGGTGTAGTATACAGAGGATCTGTCCTGTGCGGTGTAGTATATAGAGGATCTGTCCTCTCTCCTGTGTGGTGTAGTATATAGAGGATCTGTCCTCTCTCCTGTGTGGTGTAGTATATAGAGGATCTGTCCTCGTGTGGTGTAGTATATAGAGGATCTGTTCTGTGCGGTGTCCTGTCCCGCAGAATCCAGGACGGTTGGGAGGTATGCTGTTGTGATCGGTGGGGGTCCCAGCAGTCAGACCCCCAGTCATCCTACATTTACATAGGTCATATTCACACACAAGCTGCATTCATGACATTTTCTTTATTCACATATTTGATTATTACAGTTTCATTATATACCAGATATTAATCATACACTTGATATTCCAAGCAAAATCATAATACATAAAAGACATCTGTACATGACTGTGTGTGCTAATAAAGGTTATTGAAAACCCTTCCTGCGCTTCACTGATTCTTGTGACTCTTTGGATTTTTAGCAACTTTGCCATGGCTAATTGTAGGGGATCCTAAATGAGGGACACACCTCTAGAATATCCGTATGCCTTAAATGGAAAAATGGTTGCCCTGATCACAAAACTTGTTTAAATCCACAGTAAAACCCCACTGGACCAGCAGGGGGCATCTCCCATTAGGCCCCATTTGTGCATCATATGATAACAAGGGGCAACCCCAACTGAACTGATAACAGGCAGCAACTCCCATTAGGTCAGTAGAGGACGACCCAATCTACACTTTTTATAGACTTTGACTATTTGGCCCTATATGGGTAACAGCAGACCCTAGGATCAAAAGAAAGTGGGAGAAGGACATCTATTGTACAGTGAAGGGTGAGGCTCAAAATCTTTTGGTCGCCAAAGGTTGTCCTAGTCCAGCAAGCTTCATCTACATCATTACACCTTATAAAAAGAAGTTAGGAACCTTTAGTACAAGGCCAGAAAAAAAAAAACAAAAAACAAAATGGCGACCCTTCTCTGCACTGTATTATGCAACCACCTCCTTCTAGAGAAGGGTTTAGACTTGCTTATACATTCTTCATGTCCTCCATTAGAATGGGAGCTTTCTAGTCCCATTGGGTTGCTCATGGTGCTGTCGCTGTAGACAAGCCAGAAGGCCACATGGCTCAAACCATCAGTGTTGCCCATTTGTCCATTTTGACCTGGTGGACTGAGGATAGACAAGAAGTCTTCACTTTTTTGAGGTCTGAATAACATCATCATGTGTACGGAGTCTGACCACAATGACTTCAATAGTCATCTGCGTTGGTAGCCCTGGTCATCCACAAGGCAGATGACTATACTCCTATGTCTATGACCAGACTCGGCAGGCCCCATATTACCCGTGTCTGCCAGCAGATTTCACAGTACAGAAGTCACAAGATTATTTTCTGAATTCTATGAGGGTGGAAACAAAGTCTCTGAAAGTTATTACGTAACAGAAATAACAGGAAGTCCAGTGATCCAGATTCTTGTACTTCTGGCCGGTGATAGTCAGGGCCCACCGACCTGCTGTGGTTTTCAGTGATCCAAACCCTATTGACCCATTACTTTCTACACGCAGGAGAGTGTCGGGTTTTCAGAATTTGTTCTATATTATAAGTTGCATCCACTAGAAATAAGTAAGATAAATATAAAATATATTAAATTATAAAGACACTTGCCTGCAGCAGGAGCCTCCCCCTCTCCCCTCCTCATTGCAGTAGGACAACTAGATTTATCCTTCAACTGTAGATTTAGTGTTCCTTTCATTTATTTCAGATTCAGCAGGTTTCAGCATGAATATTGTAAAAAGTATCTATGAAAGTAAGCCATGGGGGGAGGGGGATCAAATTAAAAGGGCCATAGTTCCACTTTGGTGCCCAAATTCCTCCAGGCAGTAATGGAGATCTCTCCCCCAGATCTAGGTCCAATGGAACTTTAGTGCAACAACTGTGATCTCACGGAATCTTCCAACTATGATTCATGGGGGGTCCCGGCTACTTTGCTATTTCAGCTAATATATGTACTGTATGTATGACATGCTGTGAATATATTTAGTGAATCCAGTCGTCCGTATAGAACACTCACCTCCTCCAAATGTATGTACGCTCCTTTACCATCACCTGGCAGCGCATAAAATGTTTCTGAAATGATGGAAACAAAACTATTAAGTACTGTATTATGGCACCAGGACTGTAGAGACTCAGAGGCGTACACAAGGGGGCAGTTTCATGGTTAAACTTTGCACCTGCTGACCCTGGCTGACCACCGCTCACCATAATGATGATAATGATGATCAGGACAGCAGCGACTCTGAATACCAAGGCCACATACTGTGTGGAGGTGGAGGGGAATTATACTGTGTGATGACGGGGGGCATTATACTACATGGGGCTGAGCTACAGCATATGTGTGGGGGCAGAGGGACATTATACTGTATGGGGACAGGGGGCATTGTACTGTGTAGTGATGGAGGGCATTATACTATGTAGTGTACGGAGTGGAATTATACTATGTGGGGCCAAGCTATGGCATTATACTGTGTGGGTGTTGAGTTCTGGGATTATAGTGTATGTTTGGCATAGGAGGGCTTTATATTGTGTGGGAACATAAAGAGGGCTTTATACTATGTGGATGCCACAAAGGGGCATTATAGTACATGGGGCTGAGCTATAGTATTATACTGTGTGGGTGTTGAGCTATGGGATTATAGTGTGTCTTCGGCATAAGAGGACTTTATACTATGTGGATGCCACATCGGGGCATTATGCTATGAGTGGGAGCAGTATAGGGGGACATTATACACTTGGAGGGGTCAGTAAGGAGAGTATTATAATACGTTGGAGCACCTGGAGGACATTGCACTGTGTGTAGAGATTTCCTCCCTCTGGAAAGTCCTGAATTTTTTTTTTGCAGAACTGGGCAGGGAGATTGTTCCCATCATCTTGGAGAATTAAGCCCAGATCTTCTGTGGATGTTGCTTGCTCCAATCCGTCTGTCTCTTCATGTCATCCCAGAAAGACTGGATGATGATGAGAGCAGGGCTATATCTGTGGGGGCCGGATCACCACTGCCAGGACTCCTCCTCCAAAGGGCAAAGGTCACACCAAATATTGATGGGATTTACATTTCTCTTGTCTTCATGCACTTCAAAAATAAACTATTAACCCTAATACTATTTCTGAAAGCAAATGCAGGGTTTTTAACAGGAGGTTTCTAAGTATATTGATTCCCACAACATAGAATGCAGAAGTATCCCCTTTACCTGCTGCCCAGGATTTAGGATTTTATGGCCTTTCCTTAGTATAAGTCTTATACTATAGCCGGTGCCCGGCCGCTATAGTGGGCACACATATAACCAACTGTCATGTCACCCTGCAACTCCATCATTCATGTAATTGAATGGAGTCACCCAGAGGGTGCTGCGACAGACTTACAGAAAGATTGGGCACTGCTGGATTCTTTTGTGACTAGAAGTCGGAGCACCTTTGGGGTTGCAAGTCGACTACAATTACTTAAATTGGTGAAGGAATTGCAGGGTGACATGGCAGTCTTTGTTTATGTGATGGGAGTCTACATGAAGCCCTAGGCTTTAGTCTGTCCTACCACTAGAGGGAGCTCACAGCACATGGATTCATACAGTTCCTATTACAGTGAGCTCCCCTAGTGGCCACTATTTTTTTCTCATTTCAGCCAATGGTCTCCTGTTGTACATAAGGTATCAGTGTAGGATCCCAAAATTTCATCAAAATATGCTCTAAAAACCTCCTATTTAATGTATAATTAATATAGCAAAAATATAATGTAGAATAAATTAGAAGAGTCAATGTTTGCATATATATTAGCTCCCCCAGAATGTATTTCAGTCACAGCAGACACACATTGGGGCACATTGTTTAGGGGGGGTTTTAGTATTTTGGTTCATGACTTACCCAGAGCGCCCTTTATTCGCACAACACAGATCAAGAAGCTGACAAAACTCAACCTCCCTTCAATATCTGCATATCGAACAAAGAACTGATGGAGAAGATCATTGGGGACATCGAGCCCTAGACAAGAAAAGAATCAGATAAGTTGGACGTTACATATATGACTGTTATTTGGGCATTGTGTCATTGTATTATTTGGGCACTACATGATACACCATAATGGTGCACTTGTTATGGTATTGATGCAAGGCCTCACAAAAGCAACAGCAGGAGCTGGCTGATAACAGGGAGAAGTAGAGACAGCCATTTATAATTAGCACAGTACTTCGAGCCAAAACAAACCCTCAGACAACTTCACCAGAGCCCACCGCGAGGCTGTATGGACTTTAGCCGAATCTGAGAGTCTGAATTGTCACCAACAGAAGGATGTACCAATAATAAAAGCACTGCAAGCTGAAACTAACACAAAACCCACTATAAACTTACAGAGCAGGCTGGGAGTTGGTGAATAGTCGTACAGGTATGGGTGAGAACCAAGAGAGGACATCAGAGATTAAATCAGAAGGCAGAAACAATATCCAAGCAGGCCAAGGGTTAAACTCCAAGCAGGCACATCACAGGTAGAATCAGTAGGCAACAGAGTATCCGAAAACAAGCCAAGGGTCAGTATGAAGCAAACGAACACAAACAGGATGCAGAGCCAAACTAGGAAGTAGTACAACAATTAGCCGGCCCTGTGTCAGGAGGGAGCGGTCTTATATAGGCCTCCTCAGCTGCTAACTGGACCAATCCCGGTAACGTCTGAAACTGTAGAAGCCTCCCAGGTTGACATGGTAGCCTTAAAGGTGAAGCAGCCAGATTGAGAACCCTGACAGCATTCTTGGCTCCAAAACCTACAAAAGACATCTGCACAGGAACCACCTACTGTGCAGTGTGCAAGTTTTTTATTGGGCCCTTTTTGGGGGGCAATACATAGTAATGTTATTTGGGCACTATATGGTAATGTTATTTGGGCAATATATCGTAATATTAGGCGGACACTATATGACAATGTTTATTGGGCTCTATATGATAACGTTATTTGGGCACTATATAACAATCTTATGTGGGATCTATATGATAATCTTATTTAGGCACTATTTGACAGTCCTATTTGGGCACTATATGACAATCTTTTTTGGGCACTATATGATTTTTTTTATTTGGGTACTACAAGCACCATCCAACCTTTGGCCAGTCCTAACTCAAAACTTAAGATTTCTTACTCCAAGAAGATGAAGGGTCTCTCGGGGCAGCACCATGACACCTTCATTCTAGAGATCTATGGGGACCGCAGGGCACAGCCCCCACCAATCATCGGATCTGCTGACGCGTCTATGCTTCTGTCTACTACAAGAAATTTTAAGTTGAACTTTTCCCCCTTTAAGCCCCCTCTCCATACAGACATGGCACTTTCCCCCCTTGTCTTTGTCATTTATTGCACAAGTCGGTGCACTATGGAGCGGTAGTGTACTATATGGCAGATAGAATGTCCTGTGTGACCACGTCTGTAAATGGAGCCTCACATCACACCATGCAGGGTTTGGCAATCTAACATTTGTATCTGGGTACGGTATTTTTTCTGTCAATGAGTATATTAATGGGAAGACACAAATCATGTAATACTGAATACCCAGTGGACATCTACACTGTACCTTCTTGCTGCATGATTTTCTGGAACGCTGCAAAACTGAGGAATCCGCAGCGATGGGCGTCCATTGCAGAAAACAAATCCTTAAAGGGGAACATACATAATATAGTTAGTATTTCCACCACCAACATTCTTTCCTGAAAATGAAATATTCCTTTAAGTATTATGATGCTGCTGTTATAATTATGTAGGGTTCCCCACAGTCTCAGGAAATGTGCAGGAAGGGGGTGGAGCCAACCACAAAGTATTAGGGGTGGAGTTTGTGCAAATTTACTCCAAAGTAAGTAAAGGCAGTTTCTGGGCATTTCCTTGTCATTTGGGGGTGAGGCTTAAATGCCTGACCTTACATTGTCAGCTATGTATATGGTGTGCAATGTTGTGGATGTGGCAATATAGGACAATAACCTTGAGGAATCTGAGTAACCGCCATGGATTTGCTTATATACACTGATACCAGGGGTCCTGTATATATCACTGACCACCATAGACCATGCCAGAGCCTGAGTAGGTTTGTGCCAAATTTTAAACCTTGACTTAACAAGATTTTAAGCTTTAGATCCATATATTTCCTGGATAAGCAGCCGATAGTCATCTCTCATTCTACTATTACCTTATATTGGCTGATGGTTTTCCATAAGTCATGGAACGTTCCAGCGTCAATTGTTCCTTTTCTTGAAATCTGCACGTGGACTTAAGAAAAAATTGTGGTTTCACAAGGAACCCCCTGCTTCAGTCTATAAATTGTGCCCCCTTTATCTATTGCACCCTATGCAACTGCCTACTTATCCTACCCCTTGTACCAGGACTGTTCTGGAAATTGGGGATGAAGGGGACAAATCAACCTAGATCCTCTCTGCTAGTACAGCACCAGAAAATGAGGTTGTGACCTTACGTGGATATTACTGGTAAGAATTGTAACTGGTAAGAACATATATACGGTATATATAATAAATAATGACGTTACAATTACAAAATAATGAAAAAGTATAATTACAAAACTAAAAAGCAAATTCAACCCCAGAATAATGTAAAGGATACATCTACTGAGGCCAGTATTTCCCGACTGCCGTCAATGGTGAATTTTGCTCCACACGGATATGGATATTCTAGAAAAAATAAAAAAAAAATTATTATATAATAACCTATGACATAATAAATGCAAAATAAATATATACAACAGATAATTATAAATAGATTTTAATTATTTGAAATTTTACAAAAAAAAAATAATAATTCTGTACATCGATACATATATAGGCTATGGCCCCCCCGCAGATAGACACCGACACTGTAACATGATGTGACATTGTATCTCTTGACTAATACTGTGCTCCTGAAACTGCGCTGACCTATCGTACATGGACTCCACAAGGCACTACCAGCAGATACTGTACATTGCTCGGTGCGGCCTCCTCAGATCAGACTTGTTTTTCCAGCATATCCTACATTGATTGGGTTGAGATCGGGAGAATGTAGCACCAAGTCACCACTTTATCTCTCTGTCACGTAGCTGCACAGTTTTTGTAGATTGGCAGGGGTTATTACCCTGCTGATAGAGGCCACTGTCATTAGTGGGGGGTATTAGGTCTATACAACGTTTAGGAAAGTGGCACATATACAGCAGACATATACATCATGGCCAGCAGGCTTTTTCAGCAGATTGCTTTACAGTAGCTCTTCTGTGGGATCGGACCAGATGGACGAGCCTTCACTATCCCAACAAATCAGTGAACCTTGGACGCCTCCCGCGCTGTCACTGGTCCATCTCTACATCATGTTTTGTAGGTACTAACCACTAAAAACTGGGAACCCCCCACAAGACCTGCTGTTCCAGAGATGTTCTGACATCACAACTTGGCCCTTGTCACAGTCGCACTGATCCGTACGCTTGCCCATTTTCCATTTTTTTGCAGCAACTTCTCAAAATATATCCCCCACCCATCTATTTCCATTATATTCTCTGACTATTTTCAGTCTTACCTTTCCTCACCACGTCATTTAGAAATCTCTTTAGATCCCAGGCGTGTAGTCTTGATCCCTGTAATAAATCAGGAGATTAGAAACATCGGTGAATCTATCGGACCCTTCTCCTACTTGTGCTGTGCCATAATTGGCTGTTATGGTCATGTGACCACTCTATGAAAGCGATGTCACTATCTGGTGAATTATATGGAAGTAAAACTTACCTTGGTGGCGTAGAGTCTGAAGATACTTTCATGATCGGGCACATTCAGTCCCTAAAAACAAGAATAGATCAAAGTAAAAAATATGCAACAAATTTCCAGTTGACATGAAGACAACCCATCACTATGATCACATCCTTATCTTCATAAACTCTCTTCATTTTAATACTTTGTATCCAGAGCTGCACTCATAATACTGCACATTACTGCTAGAAATCAGTCAACAACATTGTGATGGCAGTCACATCCCAAAGAATTTAGGTGAACATGATTGGATGTTATTTAAAAGGAACCTTTCACCACCTTCACCAACTCCAGCTCTTTGTATCCTTCAATAGCTACCCCTACACTGATTGCAGCACGGAATTACTTCTCTAGCCCCCACCGTTCCTGAGCAATCAGTGTAGGGGTGATTATTGAAGGATGCAAAGAGCTGGAGTTGGTGAAGATGGTGAAAGGTGCTCTTTAAAGTTTTTTGTTTTGGGTTCCACTAGGAGTGCAGAAGTAAATAGTCACACCTGGGCCCTGGTGCCTTAGAAAGCCAAAACCAATAAGATTTTACCAGAATTATTAATAGTACATGGTAGGTGGAGGTGGGCCCTATTGCAGATTTTGCAATGGGGCCCAGGAGTTTCAAGATCTATCTATCTATCTCATATCTATCTCATATCTATCTATCTATCTATCCCATATCTATCTATCCCATATCTATCTTTCTATCTATCTATCTATCTATCTATCTATCTCATATCTATCTATTTATCTATCTATCTATCTATCTATCTATCTATCTATCTCATATCTATCTATCTATCTCATATCTATTTATCTCATATCTATCTATCTCATATCTATCTATCTCATATCTATTTATCTCATATCTATCTATCTATCTATCTATCTCTATATCTATCTATCTATCTATCATATCTATCTATCTCATATATATCTATCTCATATCTATCTATCTATCTATCTATCTACTATCTATCTATCTATCTCATATCTATCTATCTATCTATCTATCTCATATCTATCTATCTCTCTATCTATCTATCTATCTATCTCATATCTATCTATCTATCTATCTATCTATCTATCTATCTATCTATCTATCTATCATCGTAGTACATAGTACATACACTGATACCTACCTTAAGACTCTGTTGAGAACCGATATCACTAAAATAAAACAATAGAAAAAACAGACAGGTTACTAATTTATAGGAAAATAAGAAAAATAAATGATAAGATATTACACGGCTCTATGATAGTTCTTATTGTTATAGAATCATTTCTTAAGGGGCCCATCCGTGCTCAGTAAGTTTTTGTGGATTGTGGTTTATTTACACATGTGGACAAAATTGTTGGTCCCCCTCCCGTTTAATGAAAGAAAATCCCACAATGGTCACAGAAATAACTTGAATCTGACAAAATTAATAATATATAAAAATTCTATGAAAATGAACAAATGAAAGTCAGACATTGCTTTCCCACCAGGCTTCAACAGGATTTTAAAAAGAAAACTCATGAAACAGGCCTGGACAGAAATGAGGGTTCCCTTAACTTAATATTTAGTTGCACAACCTTTTGAGGCAATCCCTGCAATCAAACGATTCCTGTAACTGGCAATGAGACTTCTGCACCTCTCAGCAGGTATTTTGGCCGCTCCTCATGAGCAAACTGCTCCAGTTGTCTCGGGTGTGAAGGGTGCCTTTTCCAGACAGCATGTTTCAGCTCCTTCCAAAGATGCTCAATAGGATTTAGGTCAGGGCTCATAGAAGGCCACTTCAGAATAGTCCAATGTTTCCCTCTTAGCCATTCTTGGGGGTTTTTAGCTGTGTTTTGGGTCATTATCCTGTTGCAAGACCCATGACCTGCGACTGAGACCAAGCTTTCTGACACTGGGCAGCACATTTCTCTCTAGAATCCTTTGATAGTCTTGAGATTTCATTGCACCCTGCACAGATTCAAGACACCCTGTGCCAGATGCAGCAAAGCAGCCCCAGAACATAACAGAGCCTCCTCCATGTCTCACAGTAGGGACAGTGTTCTTTTCAAGATAGGCTTCATTTTTCCATCTGTGAACATAGAGCTGATGTGCCTTGCCAAAAATTTTGATTTTTGTCTCATCTGTCCATAGGACAATCTCCCAGAAGCTTTGTGGCTTGTCAACATGTAGCTATATATTATTACTTTTGTCAGATTCAAGTTATTTCTGTGACCATTGTGGGTTTTTCTTTCATTTAACGAGGGGTACCAACAATTTTGTCCACGTGTGTAAAGGGTTATTCAATTTTGTTTTGTTTTTTGCCTATGGAACTTGAAATCATACTATTTTCTAATATACATGTATTTAAAATCCTGCTCACATTTATTTCATCAGTGGAGACCCCTATCTGCACAGTAGAATGGTATAGCCCATTGCTCAACCCTGTGTAATACATCTATTAGCTAACAGTATAGGACTAAACATGGAGTCAATAATGCGACACATCAAGTGTCCCCTATTCAGTAAGCAACTGGATTACATACATGTGTTTGGTAGGTACACAGGACAAATCCATAGGAATACTAAATTGGAGTCTACTGAAGTCTAAAAAGAACTTTAAAAAATAAATAAAATAAAATAAAAAAGTATAAAATTACCAGTCTCTCCCTTTCCTTATCTCAAAAAAATAAACACATTCAGTATCCCCTCATCCTAAAAATGACCTACAAACATATAAAAATATTTTCCCATACAGTGACTGGCGTACCCGTAAAACCCATCAAAATGGCCAAACCATCGCTTTTCTCACCTTTTCACCTCCCAAAATAATTTAATGAAAAGTAACCAATATGTCAGACATTTCACAAAATAGCATAAATAAAAAGAACAAGTCAGCTCCGTGCATGGAAATATAAAAATGTTAGAGCTGGCAGATTATAGATTTTTTTTAAGGATTTTGGATTTTTAAAAATGTGTATAAATTTGACATTGCTGTAATTGTTACAACTCATAGAATATTGGTATTTTGTCATTTTGGCAGAACAGTAAATGCCCTTAAGAAAATAGGACAAGTACAGTCTTTCTAAATCTGCCTCTTCTGAATTTGTTTGCTGCTTCCCACTACATGATACAGAATATTAAATGGTATCACTATGAAGTACAATCTGCCCTGCAGAAAATAAGCCCTTATACAGCTCTGTATGGAAAAATAAAAAAAGTTATGACTGGTGGAAGGCAGGGAGTAAAAAACGAAAATCAAAAAAATAAAAAATGGCTGCATTGGGAGGGGGTTCAAGGGAACTTGTCACAATGAAAATGCAATGTAATCTGCAGGCAGAATATTATAGAGCAGGAGGAGCTGAGCACATGAGCACATTGATGTATGAAATATTTAGCACAACTTGTAACCTTCTGATTGCATTCATTACTCTTTCTATGTTTAGGAGTCCAGTGGGAGGTCCTAAATAGTAACTGACAGCCGCCTCTGTCTGCATGCTCATACAGGGAGGGCCACCAATAATAGAGTAGGACCACCCACTGGACTGCTAAACATAGAAAGAATAAGGATTTCAATCAAACAGTTACAAGTTGTACTAAATATTTTCCCATAAACCTATCTATAACATGTTGCCTGCCCATTGGACTGAATTTTTTGTATGACAGAAGGCCAATATTTTGAACTTAAATTTCCAGAGCTCCTCTTCCACTAGGGGTCACAATCCATATCCACTCAAACTCACTAACCACTCAGCATTCATTTACAGATAACCTTGTGCCATGAGATTTTACTGAAAATGTGACCAGAACCCAGAACCTGGGTACGGAGAAACCTAATGTTACATACTCTGTGCAGCCTTCACTCTTCAGGAAAACTTGGAAGAGGAATGAAGATTCGTGGTCCTTCTGCGTGGTGTACAGAATGACGCCATATCTCCCTGGTGACAGATTGAATGCCTCGGATACATTGTGCTTTTTGAAAGACTTAATTATTGATATATTCGCTGGAGTCAAAACAGAACTTAAGGGCTTTTTATCAGAGTCTGGAAGCTGTGACACACAAGAACAATGGGGGTCAGTATCTGAATAATAATAGTATAATAATAATTTAATAATACAGACAATAACAATAATAACAAATAATAACTCCATTGTACAATCAACCCTTTTCTCACAATAATAGACATGAGAGAGTATAAAGTACCAAGTAAATAATACAATACAGTGCTTGGCTAAAATATATATGAATACATTTATAGTGTAGAGTCTAAATATATAAAGTAACACCGAGTCTACATATATAAGTAACACAGAGTAGAAATATATAAAAATAATAAAGAGTCTAAATATGTAGACTTAAACAGAATCTAATATACAAAGTAACACACAATGTAAATATATAAAGTAAAACAGTCTAAAGCATCACAGAATCTAAATATATAAAATAACATAATCTAAATATATAAAGTAAAACAGAATCTAAATATATAAACTAATACTGAGTCTAAATCTATAAAATACAACAGAATATAAATATATAAAATAACACAGAGCCTAAATATATAAAGTAATACCGAGACTAAGTGTATATAGTTATACTGAGTCTAAATATATAAAGTAAAACATAGTATAAATATTTAAACTAATACTGAGTCTAAAAATATAAAGTAATACCGAGACTAAATATATAAGTTAGAATATAATCAAAATATATGATGTAATAGGGTCTAAATTTATAAAGCAATGACAATTTCTAAATATATAAAGTAATACAGAGATTAAATATAAAAAGTAAGACAGAATCTAAATATATTAGATAATGCCGAGTATAATTATATAAAGTAGCACTCTGTCACCTAATATATTTAGACTCTGTAATACTATATATATATTTAGACTACTTATTACTTTATAACTTTAGACTCTGGATTATTTTATATATTTAGAGTCATGTAGTACTTTAAATATTTAGATTCTGTATATTTAGATTCTAGATTACTTTATATATTTAGACCGTAATATTTTATGTATTTAGACTCTGTGCTACTTTATATATTCAGAGTCAATATAACAATATATATATTTAGATTCTGTGTTATGCCATTTATTTAGGCTGTTTCACTTCATATATTTAATCTCTGCTTTGCTTAATATATTTAGACTTGGTATTACTTTATATATTTAGACTTTACTTTACTTTATATATTTAGACTTGGTATTACTTTATATATTTAGACTCTGTGTAATTTCTATGTTTAGGCTCTGTATTATTTTAAATATTTTGAATCTAGATTACTTTACACATTAAGATTCAGTATTACTTTTTATACTTTAGACTCTGTGATACTTTATATACTTAAACTCATTTTTTCTCTATATATTTAGACTCTGCAATACTTATATAACTACACTTACTATTACTTCATATAGCTAGACTCTGTGTTAAATTATATATTTAGACTGTGCTTTAATTTATATATTGAGCTTGGTATTACTTTTTATATTTAGACTCTAAATAGTAACGCAGAGTCTAAATATATAAAGTAATTCTAAATATATAATATATATATAATATATAAAGTTATATAAAAACTAAATATATAAAGTATTACTGAGTTTAAATAAAGTAACTCTGAGTCTAAATATATAAAGTAATACTGAATCTAAATATATAAAATAACCAGAGACTAAATATATAAAGAAATACAGAGACTAAATATTTAAAGTAACACAGAGTAAAAATATATAAAGTAAAATAAAGTCTAAATATATAAAGTAATACAGAGTCTAAATATATAAAGCAATACTGAGTCTAAATATATAAAGTTATACAAAAACTAAATATATAAAGTAATACTGAATCTAAATATATAAAATAACCAGAGACTAAATATATAAAGAAATACAGAGACTAAATATTTAAAGTAACACAGAGCAAAAATATATAAAGTAATACAGAGTCTAAATATATAAAGCAATACCGAGTCTAAATATATAAAGTTATACAAAAACTAAATATATAAAGTAATACAGAGACTAAATATATAAAGTAACACAGAGTCTAAATATATAAATTAATACAGAATCTAAATATATATATGTAAAGTATTACCTAGTTTAAATATATAAAGTAAGACTGAATCAATATAAAGTAATATCGAGTCTAAATATATATAAAGTAATATCGAGTCTACGTATATAAAATAACAGAGTCTAAATATATAAAGTAATACAGAATCTAAATATATAAAGAAATACAGAGACTAAATATATAAAGTAACAGAGTAAAAATATATAGAGTAACACAGAGAATAAAAATAAAGCAAAATAGAATCTAAATATATAAAGTAAGACTGAATCTATATAAAGTAATATCGAGTCTACGTACTGTATGTAGGAGACATATATTTATCGACTGTGACTTGGACAATGCTGAATCAACAAATACCAAAATGGGGTATGTGTTACAGTAGCTGTGATGGCCTGGCAGGCATTGTCCACCAAACATGGCCATGGGTGAGGCAGTCAGTGTCACCTACCAAGTGGGAATCTCCATGGAGCCATATATTCTAGGACTTATTCTAGTCCTATACATATAAATCTGCATTGTTCTGGTGCTGTGACATATTTTCAGTTGTTTCACACTTTTTTGTTAAGTATATAATTCCACATGTGTTAATTCATAGTTTTGATGCCTTCAGTGTGAATCTACAATTTTTATAGTCATGAAAATACAGAAAACTCTTGGAATGACAAGGTGTGTCCAAACTTTTGGTCTGTACTGTATATAAAATAACAGAGTCTAAATATATAAAGTTATACAAAAACTAAATATATAAAGTAATACAGAGACTAAATATATATAAAGTAAGACTGAGTCTAAATATATAAACTATTACCGAGTTTAAGTATATAAAGTAAGACTGAGTCTATATAAAGTAATATTGAGTTTAAATATATAAAATAAAACAGAGTCTAAATATATAAAGTAACCAGAGACTAAATATATAAAGTAATATCGAGTCTAAAACTATAAAATAATACAGAGTCTAACTATATAAAGGGTAGACGCATTTTTGATCCATCACACCATACATTTACCTCTCATAATGGTGGGCACTACGGGGGTAGCATAATTTATTGCAAAATAAGAAATAATTCTCTTATAAATTATGTCCATATTTTATGTATAATCTGAATTCAGTCACATTTTTTGTTTGTTTGCAAACACTTTAGCAGGCACAAAGAAGCAAATCCTATCAGATCGTCTGGCTATACATTTCTGAGCGGTGAGCAATGAGCGCAGTCAATATAATCCATGTAACATTTAGCTAAACCCCGGGATACATTGTATTGTGCGGCCGATCACTTTATGCATTTGCTGTCACCTCTGTCCCATTCATACATTATAGTTGGGCTCACCGCCTGTCCTCCTCCACTACTACATACAGATCAAGTATCTCAATCATCCTGCGAGGCTCCACCTACCTTTACCAGAACAAAGCCGATCGGCAGCCATTCCCCGACCCTCTGCCGATTTCTGCTGTTTTGAATTAGAGATACCACAACATTTACTCCGCTCTTGACCTCATCAGATCCGGTCACCTGTATATTGTACAGAGGATTCTTCAGGAAGAAATCTGTGTATAATAAGATTGTATCTTTATATAAAATGGACATTAATAAAAAGGACAAAAAGTTGCAGTGGAGACAAGAAAGAGGTTGAATCTGGTAACAAACAAAGGACTACTTTTTCAGAAACACTGCCCCTGCAAGAAACAGTACGACCATCTTCTCATGATCACTATTGTCCATACACTATATTAATACATGTGATCATCATAAAGGGGAGTCCTCCACAATGAGACATGCCTACTATTAAGGCCCCTGGACCTAGACAGAATTACCTTTATCTATTTGATTCCAAGAAATGTGATCCATTGTCCACCGGTTCTGGAACATTTTGCGGTACCATTTCTTGTGTTGATCTCCCCAATCGTAAAAATTAGGAACTTGATTGCAAATAATGATTCTGGAAAATTCTTGAATAAAATCCTCCCAGCACATCCTGAAAAAATACAAAGTATAATAATCGTCCAATAATTTGACAACTCTTCAATTCACAGTATATATAACTTTCCATATTTGGAGCCAGAATATTTCAGACTATTACAGTTTATATAAGGTGTGTTTGTGTCACCCATGAAGGTCTCACAATGACATTTGACACAATTCTGTGTTGGGTGTTGTATAAATTGTTCAGTGATTTTGCTGGTACAATGGAGATAGTGATTATTTATGGAAATGCTGGCCAGTTGGGTTGATGAATCCTGGCCCTCTTTGAAGTTTATGGGTGTTCAGATGTCGGAAGTTTCTGTGTCTTGGTAGAGAAGTTTCATCTCAATTGAGCCACAATGATTAAGCCAAGTTAGGAGAAAATGTTTAATGGTGTCTGCACTACTGCATAGATTTAGAGGGGTCCAAAATGTGTCAGTACTCAGATCCCCCCTCTTCCCTGGACACCACCTGACCTTGTAGTGCAGCCTTTGACCCAGGTGGTTTGTGACTCCATGTTGAATTGTTCCACAGAGTACAAGAGGATCCCCCAGTGGGCCCAGGGTCTAACACAATAATGTTCCAGCAGAAAGCCCCACACATAAATGAGGGAATATGGTCTACTATGCTAGAGTACTATGGTCTACTATGGTAGGGTACAATGGTCTTCTATGGTAGGGTACTGTGGTCTACTATGGTAGGGTACTAGGGTCTATTTATCTAGGGTGGTTGAATCATTCCCTCTTTTGGCCCAAGGAACCTATTTCTGGACACCGGGCAGCTATGTCATCATATTGCACTGTCTAGGGTGCCCTGTTTGTATTGTTAATAACTGTATTGCAAGAACTAGTTTATACTTGGAAGGTTGCTTATAGAAATGGATGACAGAGTCAACCTAAGCTTCCCTGTCCATCCTATTCAAGGATTACCAGATTTCCATGGATCCTTAGTGGAACTTATCTGGCATTTGCCATTGCTTGCCTAATGCCAACACTTGCCCCTGCAAATGAGTCCATTATCCATCAAATTGGCTCTCTATTCCTGGCTTAGTATTTATAGAATTCCTAGACTTTCTTTCAAAAACAGCACCACACCTGTCCTATGTTTAAGTGGGGTATTGCCCAATTTACTTCAATTAAGCTTAGCTACAATACCAGATACAACCCATGGAGTGGAATGGAAGAAGGCAGCCATATTTTTCTAATCCTGGACAACCCCTCTAAATCTGGAGGGTTCAACAATCCCAGAAAGAAGATAACAAAATTGGAAATAATGTGTTAGCAGCAGAACAATTAGTTTAAAGGTCAGGACAGAGCAGATCCGTACCAGAACTGTCCATCTTCATTGTTTCTGTGCAGTCTCCGTCTATCGGTCTCTCTCAGTTCCTGCCATAAGGGGCACCTAAGGACATGGATATAGATTATGTTTTTAAGGAGCATTACCAAAATTTCCACCTTGTGCGTAAAGCCACACACCCATATACTATATATCCATATACTATAGAAGAATCACAAAGATCCTTAAGGGAGACTCTATTTGTAATAGTTAATATTTTTTGTGATTTTTGAATACTTTGTGTCCTTTTTGTTTACATTTTAGGAAATTATTGATAAGCCCCCACAAGTGCCCCCCATTACAGTTACCTGTCATTCCACATCCCTTTCCATTCTCCGAACCCCCATGGATTCCATATTCGAATGAGTCTCACAAATCCATTCCTAAAGGGAACCTATGAAGAGACGTGAACATGACTTTAATATTTTTGCACAATTTGAAGGGAAATTTCTTAATTCTATAAAATTATGTCCTGATTCCTATATCTTTATAGGACTACAGAGCTCCATTTCCTGATACAGAGCTACAAATCCCCTGCTTTATATCAAATAAAGGCTAAACCATCAATATCTGATCAGTGGGGGTCTAGTTACCAATGTCCTCTGCCCATCAGCTGAATGAAGAGACCACAAGGACCATTTTATAGTTTACCAGGCATACTGCCATATATCTAGTAATGGCGGAGCCGGGTATTGCAGCTCTTACGCAAGTATATGGAACTGAACTGCAGATCCAGGTTACTACCAAAACAAACATAACAGCTAAAGATGGGCGAACCCATCCCCAAATCCTACAAGATTCGTTACGTTTTAATGAATATTCATGAGATTGGGTACGTTTCAGACCAAACTTGTTTGGCACAAAATGGAAGTGTTGTCACTGTACTCTGGGATCTCCTGGGCATACTCTGTGATGTCACAAGCGTCGGGGTCACTGCTGAGACCTCAGTGGTTACATGTGATATATCGACATTATAACACTTTGACTCAGTATCATGACTTTGAGACCTACCACATGTGACAGCTAAGGCCCAATCACAGACCTCAGCGGTGACCCTGGGGCATGTGATGTCAGCAAGAAGCAGGAAGATGATTCTAAGGAGACCACAGGGAAAGATAAGTGTCCAAATATGGCAAATGGAAGGACAAATGCATCCACAGAATTACAGACATGACTCGGGCATCAGATAGAAACATAATTCATACAGACAGAAGAACAGCATGCAACCAAACAGCAGATCATGAAACAGACAACTGAGATATTGAGATCACATAATCTATTTGGTGTTAGAAACCTCATATGACCGGTTTGTGGTTCATGACAATTATTGGATTGGGGACAAGACTTGAAGAAATATTGTAATAGTTCCCATTGATCTTCCCTGCCTTATGACTGGTACGCACCAATGTTTACAGACTGTCCCCACTTCATTTGTACCCCTATTTTGTAGCCACCAGTAGGCTCCTTATCATTGGCCACATCTTCATTATTTACCTCTGCGTAGTCTGTTATAGAATAAGCATGACGCTCCACTAGGCCGTTCGCCAGGAGATTATTTTCTTGTAGTTTCTGATGGGAATAGACACAACAGTTACAAACTATACTCGACTCTCCACAGCTCTCCTACTGTTTACAGCCTTTAGGCACACCTATATATCTCCATAGTTATAGACTACAAACAAACCCTGATCCTGCAGTCATGAGTTACTTTATTCTATCTCTCACCTTTCTTCTTCTTTTCTGTAGTATAACAAGTAGTGAGGAGCAACAAACGGCTACAGAATCAGACTGCATAGACTACTAAACAGACTACATAGATGACTGCTGTCATCTCCATACATAACAGCACTGTGGATGAGACTTCTACTAATCTCACCTACATGTGACACCTAAAGCTCAGCGGTTTATACCCAAAACATGTCAATTATCGCTGCAGGTCTCACCCATAATGCAATGCAAAGGCTGAAAGCTACGGATGACCCATAACAATTCCTTGGTCTGTCATAGTAAAATCAACCAATTTCAGATGTTTTTGCTGCTGCAGGACACACTGTGGCCACATGAGTTGTGCCACAAAGCAGACCACTGATGCTTAGTTGCCCAAGGGCCTGCGCAATCCTGGAGGCAGCCCTGGTTCACGGTCTTCCTGCTGTGACCATCCTAACCCTCTATGAGAGATTGTAGGGAAGGCAAATGAGGCAACTGCCTATGGGCTCCCAACATAAGACATGGGGATTGGAGATGTTTTTAAGCACATTTCTCATGTTGATTTTATAAGCTGTAATTGGAGTAACCCGCTGTTGTTTCATGGTGTCTCCCTGATCCCACGTACCCCCTACATTTCTACACAATGTTACTTACATCACTCAGCGTGTGTTTACTCCGGTTGCCTGTATAAACATCCTGTAAAATAAAGTTAGTTAATTTGTATCAAATTTTGTATTTTCTAAAAAAACTATTACATGATGGAAAGAGCACATTCCCCAGTAGCACAGAGTATTTCAGGAGAGGAATATGTTGACAATGTTGGGGGCAGTGACCTGTCCACACATCAGATGATTCTAGTGACAGGGCAGCGTCATAAAGAGGGGAATAGAGACAAGTAGGTGGACACAGACTTATGTAGTGGGAGGAGCAGGTTCTACCAGCAGCACAGAGTATTTCTGGAGAGATTTGTGTTGATCTTGTTGGAGGCAGTGACTTGTCCACTCGTGAGTATTTCAAGAGAGGATTAGGCTGGTTAAACAAAGCAGCAGAGTCCCTGAGCCGCTCACCATAAGCCATCATCACTTCTACATCACTTGCCTGTTTGTTCTCTGTGACTTTAAGTATCTATCTAGAGCTATGTGTCTCCATGGCTACAGACTACAAACAAACCCTCTGTAGTCAGACCATATTGTAATTTATAGTTACACCCCTGACTATGTGTATATAGTAGGCAGAAGAAAATATATCTAGTGGTACTATGCCAAAAGGAGGAAGGTAATGGAGACAAGTGAGAGGTCACAGGATTAAAGTTACATGGGAGAAGCAGCACAGAGTATTTCAGGAGATATTTATACTAATTCCCTTACCTTTAGCTTTTATCACTTTATCATATTAATGGGTCCAATTTCATGTCTTAATAAAGCACAATCAGAGCCAGGGGCATAAGTAGAATCTCCTGGGCCCCAAACCAAAACCTATAACAGGGATCCCACTCACCATGTGCAATTTACTGGTTTCTAATTATATCTCTAAAGTGGTATTTGGGCCCTTTCAGCCTCCAAGGCCCAGTATTGACTGCTACCTCTGCACCCCCTATACTTACACCCCTGATCAGAGTCCCTGAGCCTCTCACCATGAACCATCATCGCATCTACATCACTTACCCGTTCGTGCTCTTTGACAAAATATGTATGGCTTTCCTCAGGGGTGTTGCCATTTATTATCTCCTCCGATTGGTCCTGTAAGGAATACAATTTACAATAACATATTGATAGCCATCTAAGGAAGAAAGTTAAAAGATGTAAACTTTTGCTACTAATTTATATATTAAAAAAGCAGCACCTGTCCATTCTCTGTGACATTACATGTAAGGATTTCCTTAGGGGCGTTGCCATTAAATATCTCCTCTGGGTGGTTCTGTAAGGAATACAGATTATAATAACATATTGATAGTAATCTAAGGAAGAAAGATAAAAGATATGAAAAGTTTTACAGCTATTTCATATAAAAAAATCTGCACCTGTCCCTTCTCTGTGACATTACATGTATGGCTTTCCTCATGGGCATCGCCATTAAATATCTCCTCTAGGTGGTCCTGTAAGGTATACAGATTGTAAAATTATAATAACATATTGATAGTAATCTAAGGAAGAAAATGAAAAGATATGAAAACTTTTACAGCTATTTCATATAAAGAGCCGCACCTGTCCGTTCTCTGCGAGTTTAAATATATGGATTTCCTCCGGGGTGCAGCAATCAGTTATCTCCTCTCGGTGTTCCTGTAAAGAATACATATGTTTATAATGCACTGATGACAATCTAAAGCCAAAAGTTAAAGGGTATGTAAACGTTTGCATCTCTTTTGTATCTCACCAATTCATAGAAAATATAAATGAAGCAACTTTCACACATACAGTAGTCTTGATTAAGAAACCTCCTATAATTTATGTACATATAGTTACTATGTAGTGCGATGTGTCTCCATGGCTACAGACTACAGACTCTGTGTAGTCAGACCCTACTACAGTGCTGGCCAAAAGTATTGGCACCCCTGCAATTCTGTCAGATAATACTCAATTTCTTCCAGAAAATGATTGCAATCACAAATGCTTTGGTAATAATATCTTCATTTATTTTGTCGTCAATGGAAAACCACAAAAAGAATTGTCAAAAAGCCAAATTGGATATAATTCCACACCAAACATAAAAAAGGGGTGGACAAAAGTATTGGCACCCTTTGAAAAATCATGTGATGCTTCTCTAACCTGTGGCACATAACAGGTGGTGGCAATAACTAAATCACACTTGCAGCCAGTTGAAATGGATTAAAGTTGACTCAACCTCTGTCCTGTGTCCTTGTGTGTACCACATTGAGCATGGAGAAAAGAAAGAAGACCAAAGAACTGTCTGAGGACTTGAGAAGCAAAATTGTGAGGAAGCATGAGCAATCTCAAGGCTACAAGTCCATCTCCAAAGACCTGAATGTTCCTGTGTCTACCGTGCGCAGTGCCATCAAGAAGTGTAAAGCCCATGGCACTGTGGCTAACCTCCCTAGATGTGGACGGAAAAGAAAAATTGACGAGAGATTTCAACGAAAGATTGTGCGGATGGTGGCTAAAGAACCTCGACTAACATCCAAACAAGTTCTAGCTGCCCTGCAGTCCGAGGGTACAACAGTGTCAACCCGTACTATCCGTCGGCATCTGAATGAAAAGGGACTCTATGGTAGGATACCCAGGAAGACCCCACTTCTGACCCAGAGACATAAAAAAGCCAGGCTGGAGTTTGCCAAAACTTACCTGAGAAAGCCAAAAACTTTTTGGAAGAATGTTCTCTGGTCAGATGAGACAAAAGTAGAGCTTTTTGGGAAAAGGCATCAACATAGAGTTTACAGGAAAAAAAAGAGGCCTTCAAAGAAAAGAACACGGTCCCTACAGTCAGACATGGCGGAGGTTCCCTGATGTTTTGGGGTTGCTTTGCTGCCTCTGGCACTGGACTGCTTGACCGTGTGCATGGCATTATGAAGTCTGCAGCATAATGTAGGGCCCAGTGTGAGAAAGCTGGGTCTCCCTCAGAGGTCATGGGTCTTCCAGCAGGACAATGACCCAAAACACACTTCAAAAAGCACTAGAAAATGGTTTGAGAGAAAGCACTGGAGACTTGTAAAGTGGCCAGCAATGAGTCCAGACCTGAATCCCATAGAACACCTGTGGAGAGATCTCACAATGGCAGTTTGGAGAAGGCGCCCTTCACATCTCAGGGACCTGGAGAAATTCCAGCAGAGCATTGTAAGAAACTCATTGATGGTTACCGGAAGCGGTTATTCGCAGTTATTTTTTTCTAAAGGTTGTGCTACCAAGTATTAGGCTGAGGGTGCCAATACTTTTGTCCGGCCCATTTTTGGAGTTTTGTGTAAAATGATCAATGATTTGACTTTTTTTTTCATTCTCTTTTGTGTTTTTTCATTGCAAGCAAAATAAATGAAGATATTATTACCAAAGCATTTGTGATTGCAATCATTTTCTGGAAGAAATTGAGTATTATCTGACAGAATTGCAGGGGTGCCAATACTTTTGGCCAGCACTGTATAATTTATTTTTTTCAGTCTTGACCATTTGTATACAGTAGGTATAAGAAAACTTTTTCTAGTGGAATCATGCTAAAATTAAAAGGGGGAAAGGAAGACATTGAGCTATGTGAGAGTTACATAGTGGAAGCAGCACAAAGTATTTCAGCAAACAATTGAACCGATCCTTCCACCTGAGATAGTGTTACCTTATTATACTAATGGATACAGATTTATGTCCTAACAAGCAGCCATCAGAGCCCCTTTGCCTCCCACCATATATCACCCTCTATTACCTGTCCATTCTCTTTGACCATATAAATTTGGGTTTCATCAGGAGCATTGTATTTAAGCAATGGGTGCTCCTGTAAAGAATACAGATATTGATCACCAAAATGAAAGGGGATGTAACATTTTGCAACTATTCTGTGATGCACCAATTCATTCTTGAATAAAAGCCTTCTATTAATTTATGTCTACGGCTCCTAAGTAGTCTTATGTGTCTCCATGGTTACAGACTACAAACAAACAATACATCTCTGGCTGTCATATAATTGGGTTGTCTACTTACACTGTTCAGGCTACTGCCCATCCGGTTCCCTGCGTACGATCTCTGTAAGTAAAAATATTACATCATCAGCATTGTATGGCCCAAATAATATTTAGGTCCATCAAATACAACTATAGAAGAGGTAAGGTTTCTTCTAGGAAAGAAAAAGGATTCCCTTAAACTAAGCAGATTACATATTATCCTGCTGCTAAAGCCCCCATTGGTCATCTGTAATCTACAACGGGATTTGACAAGTGTTCAATTTTTCTGCAGTGCCTCCACAGGTGAAATGAAGTATTACATGTTATATAATAACACAAAGCATTGGATCTTACCTTATGTATATTTTGATTCTTGGTGGTATAATCCTATAAAACAGAGAATGATATAAAAAAAAAACTTGGAAGTAAAAATGATGATTTGGGAATGTCTGTAAAGTTCACGTCTAAAAATTCTTGTAATATTTTAGATTTCTCTGTAGGTGAGCCGGAGAGTTGGTGAAATTGGTTAGGGTCCAACATAATCCCTTACCTGCTTGTCGCTGATACAGGCCATCAATGTGTCTGGACTTCCCAAACTAATCATGTTCCAGTAAGTGTGTGCCTCGGGGCTCCTTAGATTAAAAGTCATGGTCAGTCCACCGGTCAGATTCACAAAGGCTTCGGCAGGATCTCCCCAGTGTAAGTTTTGATATGAACCCAAAAATCTAAAAAAAAAAAAAAAAATCAATAAACTAAAAAATAGATTTTTGTTGCCCCCTGGTGGCTCATGATCCCCTCCAGTGGAGACTCATGGGCAGTGCTACAGATCTTTCCTTCATGAGAAACCGACAATCATCAGGTCAATGAGAAAATTAATAATTACTTTGCGTAAGCTTTCTCCAGGAGACAAGGCCAAAATTCATTTTCGCAGGATGGCCGCACCGACAAATACTTTCCATCCAGGAACGGCAGCTTGTCATCGATCACGACATCGACCCACTCGCCAAGGTGCCAAAACTAACCAAAAAAATTATATATTTAATCAAATTCTGAGTTCCTGAACAAAATCTATAAAATGTACATAATATTTGTTTTTTGTAACGTTGTAAAAATATTAATTATTATTATTACTGCTTTTGGAATATTAGGTGACTCCCTCCATTACTAGTATTATAACCCCCGAAAGGGGTACAGGAGGACCAGCATGTCTAGTTATACCCTCAGACTTCTCCACCTACATTCCGCCTCCCCTACATATGGCGCCCGATCAAAAACAGGGTGAATGCCAGAACTGTCAGGTCTCTGCTGTTGTACAGGCATTTAGTAGGTTTAAGGTGTCCAATTCCTCTTCTGTTCCCTGCTGGTCTCTTCTGAAGACTCCCAGGCCAGGTCATAGGAATATAACTACTGAGGCTTTCCTCTGGCAAACTTCATTATATTGTGGGGGAGGGTTTTTTAAGGCTAGTTTCACAATTACGCTTGGCTCTCTGTCGTTTGGGTCAATTTGGGGGACCCAAACATTGGAGAGCTCGTCCACTAAAACAGCGCTTACCCACGGACACCCATGGACCCATAGACTATCAGGTTTCCATCAGATTTCTGTCACTTTTATACTGAAACCAGCAGAGAGAGAAGTCCTCCTACGGAGACTCCGATGCAGATGTGAACCTAGCCTAAGTTTTTAAAAATAATTTTAAAAAAAATCATTTTGCCTCCCAAAAAAACTTTAATAAAAAGTCAGGCATTGACCAAAATAGTAAAGGTAAAGACTACATCTTGTGCAGCAAAAAAAAAACATAAGTCGGATACGCAGTTCCGTACACGGAAACTTAAAAAACTTACGAGGGTCAGAATATGGCGACTAAAACAATGTTTTGCATTGTGGAATTTTGTAAAGGTATAAAAACATCTCCAAAACTATATGAATTTAGTATCGCAATGATTGTGCCTGCCCTAAGAATATAAGGAACACGTCAAATTTACTAAACAGTGAACGTCGTAAAAACAAAACCTGTGTCGATCGATTTACATAAACTAAGATCTCTTTTGTATTTTTGTATTTTTTTCATGTTCTCTCTTTTTATTTTTCGGTAGTTTCTTTTCCTGGTGAACCTTTGATACCTGTTCACATACTGAATTATATGTGTTTGTTCTTTGTTTAAGAAACTTGTTCTTTGTTCACTGATTTCTGCAATGTTTACTGTTTTCAGATTTTTTGTACTGTAACTAAAAACCCAATAAAAAGAAATCAAAACAAAACCCAGAATTGGCACATATGAATTTCTCCCCATTCTGATTTTTTTCCAGCTTCCCAGTACATTGTATGGAATATTAAACTGCACCATTAAGACAAACAATTTGTCTAACAAAAAAATAAGCCCTCATACGGCTCTAAGCTGTCCATCGTGTTTTTACATGGGGGCGAATGCAGATGGAAACCAGATGAAAGGGACTCTTTCTGCATCTGTCATTTAATGTCCGTTGTTCTCATCCTGTGACAGATGAGAGCAACAGACATTAAAAAATGGTATAGTGAACTCACCTTAACTATGCTGAGAGGGCAGGATCCTCCTGATGCGGAACTGGAGGATTGTGGTGTGCTCTCACCAATCAGATGCTCCCTCTCCCCTCTCACAGCACAAGTCTACAATTTTAGCTGTTGGCCAAAGAACAACCATTCCTAATAAACTCCCCATATATATGCTTGCTGCTCCTCTGGGAGTAGTTTATCTCCTTTCATAACATAGGGTAGGGCATTCTGAAATTTAACATGATTTATCCCTTAATGCCCCAACATATGCCAAACGAACGTTGACCAAGCATGTCAAACACAATAAATGGTCCTGCCAACATTGTCAGGTATAGCTGACCTAAATCCAATGTGCATGGCCATCTACAGGCTGAGAGAATGCAGCTTCATCCCCCTCCTCACCCCCTCGACTTCAGTTACTGTGTTGCATCTAATATGGTGGGCTTATAAGATGGCAGAGTACTAGGGTAGCAAATTTCCTTGGTATCCAGATTGGTCCACTTTTTGCTTATCCTACATATTAAAAGGACAAGTTCACAGCAGCGAATAGTCAAGACTAGCAATTAAAACGTAACTTTTATCAATAATCAAAATAAATAAATGAATAAAAGGACCTTACCCTGAAATGGAAGATTCCAGCATAGGCTCGGCAGTATCCTTGACCTGGTGGCATGATCTTCTCCAGTAGTCCAGGCTTCAAGGTAATGGATCCAATAGCAGATAACACCCAGCAATCACCTGTGAAATACACCATCAATGATCTGCTTGTCTGCGTAATGTTGAGTCACCCACTTGTCACCAACTTAGGAAACTGCCAACTGCAAAAACCACCAGAAATTGTCAAAGAGAAAAGTCCTGCTTATGAAAACAGCGGACACCCAGCAGACACCAGTATAGTCTATGGGGTTCGCGAGGGCCCGCGGATCAACACTGTTTTAGCAGTCTAGCTCTCCGTCTTTCAGGTCCCCCGGCCAACGCAAATGACACAGAACCCAGGGCAAATTTTAGCCCAGCCTTATCTGTAGTCAAGGCACATACTGTATATGTTTAGCAGCAAAAGTGACATCACCAGACATGATTGGACCACCTGTAGGTTCTCTGGTACAATAATGGGCCACAAAGGACAAACCCATTAGAACACAATTGTATCTCTGCTTTGTTTTAAGGCCCAGCTGTACCAGGAAGCGGGATCTGGTGGAGCTTTTGTGCCCAATTCTGGGTTCCAATAAGCCTATCTGACTCCCTAGGGTAATGAGATAAAACATTAGGGCAGAAGACTATATTTTACACCAAAGTGACAGCACTGACAATCCATCCTTACCCAGTCTGCTTTGTAAAATGTCAAATAAGCTGATCCCATCCACAACGAAGTGCGGAGCCGCACAGATCTCCTGCAGAAAAGAAGAAGAAATATAACTAAACCAGAAAGATCCACAAAAAAGAAGGCAGCCCTTCAAAATGGTGTATCAAATCAGGGTGAATTAATATGTCCACAATGTTTCAGCTCCTCAGAGCCTTTGTCAAGCAAAGTGCCAGTGCAAGTTATACAGATATATATACCATGTGCAATCAATTCCCCAGTACAGGATAAGTAATGTAATGTATGTACACAGTGACTGTACCAGCAGAATAGTGAGCGCAGCTCTGGAGTATAATACAGGATGTAACTCAGGATCAGTACAGGATAAGTAATGTAATGTATGTACACAGTGACTACACCAGCAGAATAGTGAGCGCAGCTCTGGAGTATAATACAGGATGTAACTCAGGATCAGTACAGGATAAGTAATGTAATGTATGTACACAGTGACTGCACCAGCAGAATAGTGAGCGCAGCTCTGGAGTATAATACAGGATGTAACTCAGGATCAGTACAGGATAAGTAATGTAATGTATGTACACAGTGACTGCACCAGCAGAATAGTGAGCGCAGCTCTGGAGTATAATACAGGATGTAACTCAGGATCAGTAGAGGATAAGTAATGTAATGTAATGTATGTACACAGTGACCGCACCAGCAGAATAGTGAGCGCAGCTCTGGAGTATAATACAGGATGTAACTCAGGATCAGTACAGGATAAGTAATGTAATGTATGTACACAGTGACTGTACCAGCAGAATAGTGAGCGCAGCTCTGGAGTATAATACAGGATGTAACTCAGGATCAGTACAGGATAAGTAATGTATGTACACAGTGACTGTACCAGCAGAATAGTGAGTGCAGCTCTGGAGTATAATACAGGATGTAACTCAGGATCAGTACAGGATAAGTAATGTAATGTATGTACACAGTGACTGTACCAGCAGAATAGTGAGCGCAGCTCTGGAGTATAATACAGGATGTAACTCAGGATCAGTACAGGATAAGTAATGTATGTACACAGTGACTGTACCAGCAGAATAGTGAGTGCAGCTCTGGAGTATAATACAGGATGTAACTCAGGATCAGTACAGGATAAGTAATGTAATGTATGTACACAGTGACTGCACCAGCAGAATAGTGAGTGCAGCTCTGGGGTATAATACAGGATGTAACTCAGGATCAGTACAGGATAAGTAATGTAATGTATGTACACAGTGATTGTACCAGCAGAATAGTGAGTGCAGCTCTGGAGTATAATACAGGATGTAACTCAGGATCAGTACAGGATAAGTAATGTAATGTATGTACACAGTGACTGTACCAGCAGAATAGTGAGCGCAGCTCTGGAGTATAATACAGGATGTAACTCAGGATCAGTACAGGATAAGTAATGTAATGTATGTACACAGTGACTGCACCAGCAGAATAGTGAGCGCAGCTCTGGAGTATAATACAGGATAAGTAATGTAATGTATGTACACAGTGACTACACCAGCAGAACAGTGAGTGCAGCTCAGACAGCCCTGTTTCCACACACAGCAGACTACACTTAAGTGTCTCCATGGACCCTGCAGTAATACAAGTAGAAGGCTCACCAGCCTTACCGCTCTGGAGTCTACCCCTATGTACCTTATCTCATGACCTGTTGTCTGTAAACGTCTCTACTACGGTCTACAGATCCGACTGACCGGGCTACCATGCACATTCTTCTTTATGCTTTATATTTATAATTGCCTGACGATGGGTAATATACCCAGAAAGTTGTATTTATGTACACCATTAAAATTGTATTAAGAAGCATAACCATTTGAGAGTGCGGTTCTACTTTCTCTAGTCTACTTTCTCAATTCCAGGGCTCTTTTACTGCCTCTTACACACTACTAACCGTTGGTCTTTTCCATTCTATTTCGTGAGTATTGAACTCATTCTTCAGACGTGATCCAACACTGTTCATATTTGCAGGGAAAGATTCATCTGTGAATAGGACGCGCTTCTTTAGGTGCCATTCTCTTAATGTATCAAAATCCTGATTTTGAAACTTCTGTGGATTCTCCAGGGTGCCCGTACTGGAAACAATGGATGACCCGCTGTAGCTATTCTGTCTGATCAGGCTCATGCTTGCTCTGAAAAAAGAGGATAGGCTAAAATGAAGATATTACTGATACATTATATGGTGTAAAATAATTGCAAACCTAAATTATGTTACCCTTGTGGACATACGGTTAACATTATTAAAGTGCAATAATAAAATTCTGAGTATTAAAATAAGACTAACTCTAATTTTTTTTGGGACATCCCCCACCACAAGAATTTACTAAAAGTTAATGATTATTACACTTTTGGCCACCGTACTGACCTTTAGGATAAAGCACCACGTTGCGGAAACGCAATGTTTTTTCTTGCTGATTTTGCTGCTGTTGTTTTTTAACCAAAGTCAGGAATGGCTTGAAAAGGAAAGGAAAATATAAAGGAAGCTCTTAGACATTTTCCTGCTTAATCCACACCTGACTTTGGCTCCAAAAAACACAGCTAAATCTGCAACAGATAAAGCTGCGTTTCTGCCATGTGGTGGATAAGTTAATATGCTGTAAATTTTCACCACTGATTCTCCCCTCTTTACATTAGGTTCACACTAGTGTCGCCTCTCTGTTGTTCAGAACTTAACAATGGAAAGGTGCAATGTTAAAACTGCAGTAACACTCTGAGCCCGGGGGACCCCATTGACTTCCTTCGGGTGTCCCAGCTGATTTTTGGCAGACACTGTGACAGAAGGAGACTCTGGCACAGATGTGAACGTAGCCTTAGAAACCAGGGTAAAATCAGTGGCAATTCTGCAGCAAATTCTGCAGCAATCTGCAAGTAAATTGTATTTTACAGTAGATTATTTGTGCATTTTGCAATGGATTCACAGACAAATCCACAGCAGATTTTTCTGCAGCAAAAAACACTACCAATGTGGATATTCCCTTAAGATTACTATAACTGTCAAATGCAAAAATAAAATAATGTATATAGAATTAATAATACAATAATAATTTATAATAACAACATTAACAACAATAATAATAATATATAATGACATAATTTTCAGTAATAATATTAACAATAATAACAATATATAATTACATCATTAGCGATAATAACAATATTAACAATAATATTAATGATAATAATAACAATATATAATAACATCATTAACAATTATAATAATAATATTGAAAATAATATTAACAATAACAAAACTAATAATAACAATATTGATAATAATTATAATATTAATAATAGTAGTAAAAAATCTCTAAACTTTATTTACAAGTTACTTTCCCCTTTAGTTAAATAAAATAAAATAAAAATAACATCTGTTTGCAAAATTGATTCCTTAACTTCCTTTATAATAACAAAAAAGACAAACAATAATAATACAAGTACAAAAAACATAAAAAAAACTATAAATAAAATTACACTGGACTTTACTATAGATTATATATATGTCGCTGCAGACGACTTACTGTTTCTCTTCTCTTCACCTATGATCTGTTCTTCCAGGAAATGTTCTGTTTGATGATTCTCTGTAAAATACCAGAACTTAAATACTTAAAACTTAAAAAAAAAGGGGGGGGTGTCTAGCCTGTGTTGGAGACCAAGCTCCTGCTTCACCTTGCTATTACTCTGCATTTACAAGCCTTTTTGACCCCTGGGCTTTCCCTAGCACGCAGTTTTGGGTTACTTTTTTTAAAAAATGTTTTTGGCCTCTGAGATACTCTAACAGCGCACTCTCCTGGGTCCCACTGCTCCATGGAGGAGCCTCAGACAGGACCTGATCCGACTATAGTGGAGGCCCCTGCACATCACACCAGAACAAGCCACAGTACGTCCCTGCGACCTGTGGGATTAATAGTTGCTAACACATAGCACTTTTCCTCCACCTTGGCCAACCTCTCTTTGACCCTACCACCAGTTTGGCGTGTCTGGGGACACAGTCGCCTGCCCCGGTTCTGACAGGTGCTCTCCATGCTGTTCTGAGGATGCTTATGAGTTAGCCAACTTGATGCAGGCTAGCGGGAATTGAATTAGATCAGCCAATCTAAAGCCTCAGATTCCTACACTACTCCAAGACCATCTAAAAAGTCGCAAGCAGACAAATATCTTAAGAAGCGCTCCCCTCTCCATTCTACCCCAGCAACAAAACACTCCTTAGCCATATCTGACCCTGTAGAATCATCTGATGCTGAAAGCCTAATGGAGGAAGGAACTATCTGTACAGGACCTAGTCATTTCAGAATGTAAATTTATATATACCATCCCTTTAATACCGAAGCCAATCCGTCACCTACCCTACGGTTCTATACTTATAGATGGAGCCTTCCCTTCATTTTCTTAATTTCAACTATCTCCAGGACTTGCCTCAACTCATTTTCTTACATACAGTCAATTAGGGCAGTGTACCTGAGAGCTCTGCGATCCACAACGACTCCACACACTACCTCCTGGTTGGAGAAGCTGTTCTTACAGAGACAGCCTCCAAAAAATCCTCTATCTATCCTATATTCTAGTCTAATATGGGATCTAGAGCACACACACCCATCCTACCTTCGGGCTTGCGAAGCAGAACTTTAGATTGACCTCTCCCCCTCTATTTATAAACACTCCATAAGTCCTTCCCACTTGATAGATCTCCTGTGATTTTTACCTACCATGACATGTCTTCGTCCTTGTCTGTGTCTGTTTGTTTCATTGTTGTGCCGTCTTTGTTCAGATGATATCTTATTTTCCTTATTCATCTTCTCTGAATAAGTGTGTTTACTTTTCCCATACTTTATTGCTACTGTTCTTTATTTACTGTAAAACCAATTAAAAATTTATTTGAAAAAAAAAAAAAATGGACAGGACAAGGTCCAAAATACTTATCTTATGCAAAATGACAAGTGATAGAAACGCTGAGGCACATAAGTGTTACTCTAGAAACACATGAGACTTCCTCCCATAGCCCAGCAGATTTACTGTTATTGACAGCAGCTCCGGGCTGTCTGGTTTGAGATTCTGATGAATTGAGATCAGGAAATGCATGTAACCTATTAGTTTATTAAACATTTAATAAATTAGAGACTCCTTACTCCATGTAAGATGCACATGTTTCAAGGGAGAAAAAAACAATCTCCGAAGTGTGCCTTAAGTTAACCACAATGCCCCAAAACAGCCACAATACCCCAGTTAGAGCTGCAGAGACATCAATGTCCCCATAACAATCAGCCATAATCCTTCTATAAAATCCATCATCCCCTTTTGACAGTCACAATGACCTCATGACAGCCACAGTGACCTCATGACAGCCACAGTGACCTCATGACAGCCACAATGACCTCATGACAGCCACAATGACCTCATGATGGCCACAATGACCTTGCCAAACAAATCTCTCTCCCTACAGCCCACAGCCACCAGAGCTGAAGGTGCACATGTATGTGCGGGTATTGAGAAGATCAGCTGTTGGCCAACTGAGCGTTCTCACTGCTTCCCACGCTATACCAGTCACACTTAGGGATCGGTGAACCAGTTTGAAACAAACCAGGTTCATTAACTCCTTCCTGTCGAAGGAAAATTGCCAAAATGCATCATGGGAGTGCCATGACAGCTGGAAGAATACGAAATGAAGCTGCCCTTCCATTCAAAAGCCAAGATGTGGACGTCCCAACAAAATATCAAAGTCAAGAAGAACAGAAGATTGGAAACGGGTGATTTGGAGTGTTGAGATGAAAGTCAATAGGCTGGGCTCTGATAGGTGTAAATGGGTCTGGAAGAAACAAGGGAAAAGGGGGCTAACAGATCAAGAAATTGAAGGAGCTGTCAAGTTTGGCTGATGATATGGGGTTGTTTCACAGTGAAGGGCGTTGGATACATGACCAGGATTTATGGTGGTCTTAATGCTGAGCTATATGTGACTATCCTACAAGACAAGTTACTGTGTCCACTTGAGTACTATGGGTATGAAAAGGACAATATAGTGTTCCAGCAAAGACAACAACCCAAAGCAAACGTCAAGATTAACGAAGAAAAGGTTCAATGACTATGTAGTAGAGGTGCTGGGTTGGCCCCCACACTCCCCAGATCTCAACTAAATTGAACACTTTTGGGTAGAGTTGAAGAACATGCTATATTCATACCCAGTCGACCACCCATATGTTTGTACCCAGAACTGATCGAGAGCATGTCCAGAATGATTCAGGAAAGCCAAAGGTGGATTTAAAAAATACTAACAAAATAATAAAAATGTACATATGGTACAGGACTCCTGATTGGCTGTTCCATAAGAAGCTTACATCTGGCAATACATGTTGGCGCTGCCACGCTCATACAGGAACTTGCCCAGTTCTATCTGCCTTTTTTGTCCCATGTCTAAGAGCGTATCAGAAAAGTCTCCTCACCCAACTTCGTGGTAACACCTGAAATGATCTTCTTGGCTATGCCATCCCTCCACTATCAACCCCATCAAGATTTATTAACTACACATATGCTTGAAGCTGCAAAATCAGTCCTAGCGCTACACTGGCTCCAAGAAGAGGAAGGACTGATGAGTTGGACAAGGAGAACACATCTGCGTTATAAAAAACTTGGTCCAGGTGGCTGCATCTCTCCTCCGGCTGATCACCTGACTGCAACAAATACCTTATTTTGTACTCTAAATGTTATGAAATGTACCTTGGACCTCGATTTATGGAAAACAATAAAAATCGAATTAAAATAAATAAATAAATAAAAATTTAGATTTTTAGGAGCAAAACAGTAACAATGCAGTTACATGACAAGAATCTGCCTAACTAATCATATGCTACATTGTTGCAAGTCACATTGATGTATGAGATAGCCAAGATGATTGCCTATAACATGATGGAGTCTCACGTTCCAAGCTGTAGTGGATGGGGAGATCTGGAGCCTGAAAGTCACAAGGTCAGAACATTGTTACCCTTGTACTTGTCAGTGGATCCGTAAATAATTCAGGACAAGGAGGGAAAAGGTAACTTGTGCTGGATCAGACTACATAGTATGTTTGTAGTCTGTTTCCGTGGAGATAAACAGGGTTTGCATATAAGGTGTATAAATTCTTTAGTGTTAGTAGGATGACTACAAATAAACATCAGTAGTAATAATAGTAACCCTACAATTAAGACACTGTGTCTGTAGTCACACTCCCTTCTATCTGTAGGCTACTTTTTGTAACTTATGTTTTGTAGGTCAGCAGGAGCTAGAAGACAAATGGAAGGGAGTCTGACTGCAGGATAAGACTACACTGTGTTTTTGTTGTCTGTTTCCAAGGCGATTAATAGATTTACAAAGTGTGCATGGAACTGTGAGAGATTTTTTGATTGTGTTTTTTTAAGTTTTTTTTGAGAGCTACGAATATTATTAGTAATAGTAGTAGTAGTAGTAGTAGTAGTAGGAGCAGTAGTAATAGCATCAGTAGGAGTAGTAGTAGTAGTAATAGTAGGAGTAGTAGTAGTAATAGGAGTAGGAGTTTTAGTAGTAGGAGTAGTAGTAATAGTAGTAATAGGAGTAGGAGTTTTAGTAGTAGGAGTAGTAGTAATAGTAGGAGTAGTAGTAGTAGTTGTAGTAGCAGTAGGAGTAGTAGTAGCAGTAGTAGTAGGAGTAGTTGTAGTAGTAGTAGTAGGAGTAGTAGTAGTAGGAGTACTTGTAGTAGCAGTAGGAGAAGTAGTATTAGTAATAGTAGGAGAAGGAGTAGTAGTTGTATTAGCAGTAGGAGTAGTAGTAGTAGTAGCAATCGGAGTAGTAGTAGTAGTAGTAGTAGTAGTAGTAGCAATCGGAGTAGTACTAGTAGTAGTAGGAGTAGTAGTAGTAGTAGTAGCAATCGGAGTAGTAGTAGTAGTAGGAGTAGTAGTAGCAGTAGTAGTAGTAGTAATAGTAGTAGCAGTAGTAGTAGTAGTAATAGTAGTAGTAGTAGTAGGAGTAGTTGTAGTAGCAGTAGGAGAAGTAGTATTAGTAATAGTAGGAGAAGGAGTAGTAGTTGTATTAGCAGTAGGAGTAGTAGTAGTAGTAGTAGTAGTAGTAGTAGTAGTTTTAGTAGCAGTCGGAGTAGTAGTAGGAGTAGTAGTAGTAGTAGCAGTCGGAGTAGTAGTAGGAGTAGTAGTAGTAGTAGCAATCGTAGTAGTAGTAGTAGGAGTAGTAGTAGTAATAGTAGTAGTAGTATTAGTAGTAGTAGTAGTAGGAGTAGTAGTTTTAGTAGCAGTCGGAGTAGTAGTAGTAGTAGTATTAGTAGTAGTAGTAGTAGGAGTAGTAGTTTTAGTAGCAGTCGGAGTAGTAGTAGTAGTAGGAGTAGTAGTTTTAGTATACAGTCGGAGTAGTAGTAGTAGTAGTAGTAGTAGTAGGAGTAGTAGTTTTAGTAGCAGTCTGAGTAGTAGTAGTAGAAGTAGTAGTTTTAGTAGCTGTCAGAGTAGTAGTAGTAGTAGTAGGAGTAGTAGTTTGAGTAGCAATCGGAGTAGTAGTAGTAGTAGTAGTAGGAGTAGTAGTAGTAGTAGCAATCGGAGTAGTAGTAGTAGGAGTAGTAGTTTTAGTAGCAATCGGAGTAGTAGTAGTAGTAGTAGGAGTAGTAGTAGTAGTAGCAATCGGAGTAGTAGTAGTAGTAGGAGTAGTAGTAGGAGTAGTAGTTTTAGTAGCAGTCGGAGTAGTAGTAGGAGTAGTAGGAGTAGTAGTAGTAGTAGTGCAATCGTAGTAGTAGTAGTAGTAGGAGTAGTAGTAGTAATAGTAGTAGTAGTATTAGTAGTAGTAGTAGTAGGAGTAGTAGTTTTAGTAGCAGTCGGAGTAGTAGTAGTAGTAGGAGTAGTAGTTTTAGTATACAGTCGGAGTAGTAGTAGTAGTAGTAGTAGTAGTAGGAGTAGTAGTTTTAGTAGCAGTCGGAGTAGTAGTAGTAGAAGTAGTAGTTTTAGTAGCTGTCAGAGTAGTAGTAGTAGTAGTAGGAGTAGTAGTTTGAGTAGCAATCGGAGTAGTAGTAGTAGTAGTAGGAGTAGTAGTAGTAGTAGCAATCGGAGTAGTAGTAGTAGGAGTAGTAGTTTTAGTAGCAATCGGAGTAGTAGTAGTAGTAGGAGTAGTAGTAGGAGTAGTAGTTTTAGTAGCAGTCGGAGTAGTAGTAGGAGTAGTAGGAGTAGTAGTAGTAGTAGTAGTAGAAGTAGTTTTAGTAGCAGTCGGAGTAGTAGTAGAAGTAGTAGTTTTAGTAGCTGTCAGAGTAGTAGTAGTAGTATTAGTAGTAGTAGTAGTAGGAGTAGTAGTTTTAGTAGCAGTCGGAGTAGTAGTAGTAGTAGGAGTAGTAGTTTTAGTAGCAGTCAGAGTAGTAGTAGTAGTAGTAGGAGTAGTAGTTTTAGTAGCAGTCGGAGTAGTAGTAGTAGTAGTAGTAGTAGTAGTAGTAGTAGTAGTAGAAGTAGTTTTAGTAGCAGTCGGAGTAGTAGTAGAAGTAGTAGTTTTAGTAGCTGTCAGAGTAGTAGTAGTAGTAGTAGTAGTTTTAGTAGCTGTCGGAGTAGTAGTAGTAGTAGTAGGAGTAGTAGTATTAGTAGCAGTCGGAGTAGTAGTAGTAGTAGTAGGAGTAGTAGTATTAGTAGCAGTCGGAGTAGTAGTAGTAGTAGTAGTAGTAGTAGTAGTAGAAGTAGTAGTTTTAGTAGCAGTCGGAGTAGTAGTAGAAGTAGTAGTTTTAGTAGCTGTCAGAGTAGTAGTAGTAGTAGTAGTAGTAGTTTTAGTAGCTGTCGGAGTAGTAGTAGTAGTAGTAGTAGTAGTAGTAGTAGTTTTAGTAGCTGTCGGAGTAGTAGTAGTAGTAGTAGTAGTAGTAGTAGTAGTAGTTTTAGTAGCAGTCGGAGTAGTAGTAGAAGTAGTAGTTTTAGTAGCTGTCAGAGTAGTAGTAGTAGTAGTAGTAGTTTTAGTAGCTGTCGGAGTAGTAGTAGTAGTAGTAGTAGTAGTTTTAGTAGCTGTCAGAGTAGTAGGAGTAGTAGTAGTAGTTTTAGTAGCTGTCAGAGTAGTAGGAGTAGGAGTAGTAGTTTTAGTAGCAGTCGGAGTAGTAGTAGTAGTAGAAGTAGTAGTTTTAGTAGCTGTCAGAGTAGTAGTAGTAGTAGTAGTAGTAGTAGCTGTAGGAGTAGTAGTAGTAGGAGTTTTAGTATACAGTCGGAGTAGTAGTAGGAGTAGGAGTAGTAGTTTTAGTAGCAGTCGGAGTAGTAGTAGGAGTAGTAGTTTTAGTAGCAGTCGGAGTAGTAGTAGTAGTAGAAGTAGTAGTTTTAGTAGCTGTCAGAGTAGTAGTAGTAGTAGTAGTTTTAGTAGCTGTTGGAGTAGTAGTAGTAGTAGTAGTAGTAGAAGTAGTAGTTTTAGTAGCTGTCAGAGTAGTAGTAGTAGTAGTAGTAGTTTTAGTAGCAGTCGGAGTAGTAGTAGTAGTAGTAGTAGTAGGAGTTTTAGTAGCTGTCAGAGTAGTAGTAGTTTTAGTAGCAGTCGGAGTAGTAGTAGTAGTAGTAGTAGTAGTAGTAGTAGAAGTAGTAGTTTTAGTAGCAGTCGGAGTAGTAGTAGTAGTCGGAGTAGTAGTAGTAGTAGTAGTAGTAGTAGTAGAAGTAGTAGTTTTAGTAGCTGTCAGAGTAGTAGTAGGAGTAGTAGTTTTAGTAGCAGTCGGAGTAGTAGTAGTAGGAGTAGTAGTAGTAGTAGGAGTAGTAGTTTTAGTAGCTGTTGGAGTAGTAGTAGTAGTTTTAGTAGCAGTCGGAGTAGTAGTAGTAGTCGGAGTAGTAGTAGTAGTAGGAGTAGTAGTTTTAGTAGCAGTCGGAGTAGTAGTAGTAGGAGTAGTAGTAGTAGTAGGAGTAGTAGTTTTAGTAGCAGTCGGAGTAGTAGTAGTAGGAGTAGTAGTAGTAGTAGGAGTAGTAGTTTTAGTAGCTGTTGGAGTAGTAGTAGTAGTTTTAGTAGCTGTTGGAGTAGTAGTAGTAGTAGTGTTTTAGTAGCTGTCAGAGTAGTAGTAGAAAAAGTATTTTTGTTCTTATTTTTAACAAGTTCCTAAAAACACTTTATTGGCTTTTGCTCAGAGGTTAAAATAATTCAGCAGTTTTTCATATGTTGACAATTTCTTTTCATGTTATTAGAAATAGTACAGAAGCCAAAATACTTCATAAAATTCTCATATTTGCTGAAAATTGGATTGGATGGGGCATGTGAGTCTGTATCAGCTGGATATATTATAAACCTACGTAAGCAAGGAGCTGGCATAGATTTTCATCTAGGTGCAAGAACTCCTGGAGAATGCGCCTAACTTCTCATGAGAAGTAGCTTATCCCACACTGGTGCAGGGAACATAACACCGGTCTTTATAAATCCCCCCTCCATTATTTGCACATATCGCTGGCACGTCATAAGATTTTATGCTGCCGAATATACTATTGTAATGGTGACTTTAAGTGGAACCTATCATTAGGCTGGAGGAACAACACTCGACTTAGGACGACCTAGTGAGGGGAAGGAGACAGTTAGGCTTCTCCTTCCCTGCATAGAGAGAGAGAGAAGGAAGTGAGTAGTGCGCTCTCTTTCTCAGCTAGGGAGAAGGGACAAGTAGAAACTGGAGTCCTTGTAGGCTGAGACCCTGTCAGCTATAAGTCAGCCCCAGCATTATCCTGCACTCAGGAGATGGGTGAAAGCCCTGCTCAATTTATAGACTTGTGTGCAAAGAAACGACTATGAGGGGAATTGTTGCACGGACTTCATAGCTACAACCCGCTCTCTGAGCCATGTTGTGGACTAAAGAGATGAGGAAGACTGCAAGGAAGACACTGACCCCAGGGTGCACCATCCTCCCATCACAGCAACAGCCAAGTGGGAGTTCCTAAGAATTGGGCTTCCATTGCATGGAGGAAGTTCTCCTAAGGAGAGGTCATCAATTTACCAAGCTCAGAAAACCCCTTTACAGGACATAGGGGAAACATTTTTATGTGCCCTTAAAGGATTCTTGATACGTTGGAGAATAATATTGTCTAATAGTGGAGTCCGCCATGCTTTATAAGGCTGCTCCAGGTGCTCATGTCCTGGGTTTGGCTGCTGTCGGACATGACTTTCTAGTCCATGGGGAGCTCAGCTGTCAGCCCCATATGGTACACTATTGTATAGTTGTTCTTGCTGTTATAGTAGCAGTTGTGCTGATGCAGTATATAGTCAGTGTCACTCAGCTCATATGTGCTATACATATATAATACATGCTGCCCTCCTGCATAGAAAGCTCCCATGATCCAGGGGTGTACAAGTTGAGTGGTTTGTCCCCTATTACTGAGAACTTTATGGTAAAACAAGTTTTGAAAGGGTATAGGAAATTTTCGCATAGAGTTGATAGACGTCGTCCTGTTTCAATTGAGTTGCTTCTTAAGTTGTTCAATGTTCTTCAGTTGGTTTGTTTTAATAATTTTGAGGTTTTATTGTTCAGAACGGCTTTTGTTGTCTTGTTTTTTGCTGCCCTGAGAATTGGTGAATTGTTAGCCGACAGTAAATCGATTCTTTCTGGTTTACGAAGAGAAGATGTATGTTGCGGTGCTGACTATTTTACAATTAGGTTGGTTAGATCTAAGACGGACCAGTTGGGAAAAGGCTTTGTGATTAGAATTAACAGTTTTCTAGGTTCCCCGTTATGTCCTGTTCAGAATATGAAGAGTTGGCTTGAGTGTAGGCCCGCAGGTGGGGTTCTTTTATTAGTGCACCAGAATGGATCTCCTCTGACAAGGTTTCAATTTAATTCTGTGTTAAAAAAGTGTTTGTCTAAACTAAATTTGAGTAACTTGAATTACTCTTCCCATTCTTTTTGAATTGGTGCAGCAACTGAAGCGGCCAATCTAGGTTTGCACGAAAATATAATCAAACGCATTGGCAGATGGAATTCAAGTATATTTAAGCTTTATATTAGGCCTGAATTATTGTTAGATTAATTTCTCTCTTATAGGTAGAAGAATTGCCATTTGGATAATTGGCCATTCTTTCATATTTTGGGCACAAAAGAGAGCTGCAAGAAGGCCTTACTCTGAAAATTTGTCTATGGACCCGCATAATTTTTCAGTTTTTTGGCACGGGGTAAGGGGTATGCGCTGGGCAATGCTCATTCCTGAGCTCAGAAAATTGTCTCTAGTGTGGCCTGATCCAGATTTAATTATCATTCACACTGGAGGCATTGACTTGGGTAAGGAAAAAACTTTGAGACTCTTATGGGAAATGAGAAGGGATTTATCGTTAATTAAATGTATATTCCCTGATGCAACAATGGCTTTTTCTGAGGTCGTTCCTAGACTGCTATGGTCTTTAAAGGACAATCGTTTCTTGGAGCGGATCCGAAAAAGAGTTAACAGGAGCATGGAGAAGTTCATTCCGATTTTGGGTGGCCTGTCTTATAGGCACTCTGATCTGGAAGGCTTCGATCAGGGCCTTTATAGGAATGACTTGGTTCATTTATCAGATGTGGGGATAGACATATTTAATGTAGGCTTAGAAAACATTATTGAAAATTGGCTGCGATGTGGTGGTGGGGCCATGTCATTTTTGTGGCATGGCTTATGGGACTTGGTCACCCAGCTTAATGCTGGGTGGACTCGGTTTATTATATGGTCAATACTGATAATTTGTTGTTATGGTATATTAGTAATTGTTTTATATTGGTTGGTTTATTATAATTTTATTTATTGAATTTTAATTATTAATTTATTTATTTATTTAAGTTACCCTTAATAAACATCGCGGCGAAGGGTTTAGACTTGCTTATACATTCTTCATATTCTCCATTATAATGGGAGCTTTCTGGCCCCATTGGGTTGCTCATGGTGCTGTCGCTGTAGACAAGCCAGAAGGCCACATGGCTCAAACCATCAGTGTTGCCCATTTGTCCATTTTGACCTGGTGGACTGAGAATGGACAAGAAGTCTTCACTTTTTTGAGGTCTGAGGAACATCTTCATGTGTACGGAGTCTGACCACAATGGTCCTGGTCATCCACAAGGCAGATGACTATACTCCTATGTCTAAGACCAGGCCCCATATTACCCGTGTCTGCAGAAGATTTCACAGTACAGAAGTCGCAAGATTATTTTCTGAATCCTATCAGGGTGGAAACAAAGTCTCTGAAAGTTATTACGTAACAGAAATAACAGGAAGTCCAGTGATCCAGATTCTTGTACTTCTGGCCGGTGATAGTCAGGGCCCACCGACCTGCTGCGGTTTTCAGTGAACCAAACCCTATTGACCCATTGCTTTCTATATGCAGGAAAGTCTGTCAGGTTCTCAGAATTTGTTCTACATCATAAGTTGCATCCACTAGAAAAAAGTAAAATATATATTAAATTATAAAGACATTTTCCTGCAGCAGGAGCCTCCCCCCTCCCCCCTCTCTCCTCCTTTTTGCAGTAGGACAACTAGATTTATCCTTTATTTCTAGGTTTAGTGTTCCTTTTAATTTATTTCAGATAGCATTAATGTTATAAAAAGTATCTATGAAGGTAAGCCATGAGGGGAGGGGGACTAAATTAAAAGGGCCATGGTTCCACTTTGGTGCCCAAACCCCTCCAGGCAGTAATGAAGATCTCCCCCACTAGCTCTAGGTGCAATGGAACGTTAGTGCAACAACTGTGATCTCTCTGTTTCATCCCACTATAATTCATTTGGGGGTTCCCGGCTACTTTGCTATGTCAGCTAATGTATGTTTCCCCTTAATGTATCCAGTTTATGACATGCCTTTAATATATTCTGCGAATCCATCGTCCGTATAGAACACTCACCTTCTCCAGATTTACGTACGCTCCATTAGCATCATCTGACAGCGCATAAAACATTTCTGAAATGATAGAAAACAAAACTGTTAAGTATGGTTTTATGGCACCAAGTCTGTAGAGACTCAGAGGCGTACACAACGGGGCAGTTTCATGGTTAAAACCTCGCACCTGCTGACCCTGGCTGACCACCGCTCACCTGAATAATGAGGATAATCAGGACAGCAGCAACTCTGACTACCAAGGCCACATACTGTGTGTAGGTGGGAGGCATTATACTGTGTGTTTGTGGGAAGCATTATACTATGTGGTGACAGGAGGCATTATACTGTGTGTTGGTGGGAAGCATTATACTGTGTGTTGGTGGGAGGCATTATACTATGTGGTGACAGGAGGCATTATACTGTGTGTTGGTGGGAAGCATTATACTGTGTGTTGGGGGCATTATACTATGTGGTGACAGGAGGCATTATACTGTGTGTTGGTGGGAAGCATTATACTGTGTGTTGGTGGGAGGCATTATACTATGTGGTGACAGGAGGCATTATACTGTGTGTTGGTGGGAGGCATTATACTGTGTGGGGTACAGAGATGCATTATACTATGTGGGTCTGAGCTATAGCATTATACTATGTGGGTGTACAGTTTTTGGATTATAGTGTGTTCGGCATAAGAGGGCTTTATATTATGTGGATGCCACAAGGGGGCATTATACTGTACTGATCGGACCAGTGGGAGTCTGACAAATGGCCTCCGTCACAATCAGCTGTGCAGAGCCGATACCCACGCTCATACTATACACAACACAGGGCTGGAAGCAGATCACGACTGACCCCGACTTCTATAGTGGGCACACACATAGCCAACTGTCGCGTCATCAACCATGTAAGTGAATGGAGTCACCCAGAGGGTGCTGCGACAGACTTACAGAAAGATTGGGCACTGCTGGATTCTTTTGTGACTAGAAGTCGTAGCACCTTTGGGGTTGCAAAGCAACTACAATTACTTAAATTGGTGAAGGAATTGCAGGGTGACATGGCGGTCTTTGTTTACATGATGGGAGTCTACATGAAGCCCTAGCCTTTAGTCTGACCTACCACTAGAGGGAGCTCACAGCACATGGATTCATACAGTTCCTATTACAGTGAGCTCCCCTAGTGGCCACTATTTTTTTCTCATTTCAGCCAATGGTCTCCTGTTGTACATAAGGTATCAGTGTAGGATCCCATCAGAATAAGGCTGGTTTGTCATGGAGGGAGGGCTCACAAAATTTCATCAAAATATGCTCTAAAAACCTCCCATTTAATATAGAGTTAATGTTAAAATAGAGTTAATGTTAATGTAGAGTTAATATAGCAAAAATGTTTTAGTATTTTGGTTCATGACTTACTCAGAGCACCCTTCATTCGCACCGCACAGATCAAGAAGCTGACAAAACTCAACCTCCCTTCGATGTCTGCATATCGAACAAAGAACTGATGGAGAAGATCATTGGGTAAATCGAGCCCTAGACAAGAAAAGAATCAGATAAGTTGGACATTACATATATGACTGTTATTTGGCATTACATACTATATATGACTGTTATTTGGGCACTACATGATACACCATAATGGTGCACTTGTTATGGTATTGATGCAAGGCCTCACAAAAGCAACAGCAGGAGCTGGCTGATAACAGCGAGCAGTAGAGACAGCTATGTAAAATTAGCACAGTACTGCGAGCCAAGACAGACCCCAAGACGACTTCACAAGAGCCCACTGCAAGGCCGTATGGACTTTAGCCAAATCTGAGAGTCTGAATTGTCACCAACAGAAGGATGTACCTATATTGAACATATGATAATGTTATTCAGGCACTATATGACAATGTTTTTTGGGCTCTATATGATAATGTTATTTGGGCACTATATGGTTATGTTATGTGGACACTATATGATAACGTTATTTGGGCTCTATATGATTGTTAATTGAAGACTATATGATGATGTTATTTGGGCATTATATGGCAATCTTATTTGGGATCTATATGACATCATTACCTTGACACTATATGACAATCTTTTCTGGACACTGTATCATCATTTTTTTTTATTTGGGCACTACATGGTACACTATACGGTAGGGCATCCATAAGAGGTATTACAGAAAGCACCATCCAACCTTTACTTAGTCCTGACTCTCATAATATAACTTAAGGTTTCTAACTCCAACTCCAAGAAGATGAAGTGTCTCTCGGGGCAGCACCATGACACCTTCATTCTAGAGATCTATGGGGACCGCAGGGCACAGCCCCCACCAATCATCGGATCTGCTGACGCGTCTATGCTTCTGTCTACTACAAGAAATTTTAAGTTGAACTTTTCCCCCTTTAAGCCCCCTCTCCATACAGACATGGCACTTTCCCCCCTTGTCTTTGTCATTTATTGCACAAGTCGGTGCACTATGGAGCGGTAGTGTACTATATGGCAGATAGAATGTCCTGTGTGACCACGTCTGTAAATGGAGCCTCACATCACACCATGCAGAGTTTTGCAATCTAACATTTCTATCTGGGTGCGGTATTTTTTTCTGTCAATGAGTATATTAATGGGAAGACACAAATCATGTAATATTGAATACCCGGTGGACATCTACTCTGTACCTTCTTGCTGCATGATTTTCTGGAATGCTGCAAAACCGAGGAATCCGCAGCGATGGGCATCCTTTGCAGAAAACAAATCCTTAAAGGGGAACATACATAATATAGTTAGTATTTCCACCACCAACATTCTTTCCTAAAACTGAATTAATCCTTTAAGTATTATGATGCTGCTGTTATAATTATGTAGGGTTCCCAACAGTCTCAGGAAGTGTGAAGTGAGGGGGTGGAGCCAACCACAAAGTATTAGGGGTGGAGTTTGTGCAAATGTACCCCAAAGTAAGTAAAGGCAGTTTCTGGGCATTTCCTTGTCATTTGGGGTGAGGATTAAATGTCCGACATTATATTGTCAGCTATGTATATGGTGTTCAATGTTGTGAATGTGGCAATATATTACAATAACCTTGAGGAATCTGAGTAACCGCCATGGATTTGATGCTTATATACACTGATACCAGGGGTCCTGTATACACTGTGTTCCAAATTATTATGCAAATAATATTTTCTCATATTTTCCAAAATTACCTATATGAATTGCAGTCATTGTAATTTTCCAGTCATCAACTATTCGAGTATAATTGAAAGGTTTTTGAACAAACTGCCTATGATAACAGTATAAAAAATAAAAAAAAATAAACACTCAAAATGCATGTTATAAATTAGTATGCACAGCAGAATTTGCAACCTTTTCATTTTTATTAAGAACAAAAAAATGGTCATTGTGAAATTATAAGCATTAGCAGGTTATTACAAACTGAAATCAAACAGTTTTCAAGCCAAAACTTTATTCGAGGTGATGTTACATTTGCACATAGGACCCCTTGCTCGAAAGAAGCATCTGAACTCTCTCGTCCATTGAATTTGTCAGTTTTTGGATGGTTTCTGCTTCAATTGTTTTGCATGAGGACAGAATCCCCTCCCAGAGCTGTTGCTTAGATGTGAACTGCCTCCCGCCATCATAGACACTCCTTTTGATGATGCTCCAGAGGTTCTCCATGGGGTTGAGGTCAGGGGAGCATGGGGGCCACACCATAAGTTTGTCCCCTTTTATGCCCATAGCAGCCAGAGATGCAGATGTGTTATTTGCAGCATGAGACGGTGCATTATCAGGCATGAAAATGATCTTTCTGCGGAATGCATGGTTCTTCTTCTTGAACCATGACAGGAAGTTCTGTTTGAGAAACTCCACATACATTACGGAGTTCATCTTTACCCCTTCAGGGATCCTAAAGGGGCCAACAATCTCTATCCCCATGATTCCAGCCCAAAATATTACTCCGCATGCTCCTTGTTGGCGCCGTAGCCGTGTTTGCATGGGGTGTCCATCAACAAGCCATCCTCCACTCCATCCATCTGGACCATCGAGCGTTGCACGGCACTCATCGGTCTTCATGTATTGTTTGGCCCACTGGAGCCATTTCTGCTTGTGTACAGTGGATAGAGGAGGTCGACAGGATGGCTTACGCACAGCTGCAAACCTCTGAAGGACCCTGCATCTTGTTGTTCGGGGGACGTTGGAGGCACCAGCAGCTTCAAAACCTTGTCTGCTGCTATGACAAGGCATTTTTGAAGCTGCTCTTTTAACCTGACATAATTGCCTGTTGGAAAGAGTCCCTTATCAGCACGCACACGTGTGTGCAGTGAATCAGCTACATACTACTAGATTGTGCGATGATCACGATGAAGTGTCTTGGCAATGTTGATTGTAGTCATGCCTTGACCTAAACACTCCACAATTTGTTGCTTCTCAGCAGCCGACACATCCTTTTTCTTTCCCGTTTTGGCTGAAAATGTAGGCTGCTTAATAATGTGGGACAGCCTTCTTAAGTAGTCTTGCCTTTAATTGGACACACCTGCCAAACTAATTAGCACAGGTGTCTGCAATTGCTTTCAGTGATATAAAGAGCCCTGACACACATCACCAGCAATGAGTTTAACTGACAAACAAAAAAAATTCTTACCTTATCACTCCTAAACACTTTTTGCATAATAATTTGGAACACAGTGTATATCACTGACCACCATAGACCATGCCAGAGCCTGGATAGGTTTGTGCCAAATTTTAAACCTTGACTTAACTAGATTTTAAGCTTTAGATCCATATATTTCCTGGATAAGCAGCCGCCAGTCATCTCTCATTCTATTATTACCTTATATAGGCTGATGGTTTTCCTTAAGTCATGGAACATTCCAGCGTCAATTGTTCCTTTTCTTGAAATCTACACATGGACTTAAGAAAAAAATTGTGGTTTCACAAGGCACCCCCTGCTTCAGTCCATAAATTGTCTCCCCCTTTATCTATTGCACCCTATGCAACTGCCTACTTATCCTACCCCTTGTACCAGGTCTGTTCTGGATATTATGGATGAAGGGGGCAAATCAACCTAGATCCACTCTGCTAGTACAGCACCAGAAAAGGAGGCGGTGACCTTATGTGGGTATTACTGGTAAGAATTGTAACTGGTAAGAATATATATACGGTATATATAATAAATAATGACGTTACAATTACAAAATAATGAAAAAATATAATTATAAAACTAAAAATCAAATTCAACCCTACAATAATGTAAAGGATACATCTACTGAGGCCAATATTTCCCGACTGCCGTCAATGGTGAATTTTGCGCCACACGGATATGGATATTCTAGAAAAAATAAAAAATAAAAATTATTATATAATAACCTATGACATAATAAATGCAAAATAAATATATACAATAAATAATTATAAATACATTTTGATTATTTAAAATTTTATAAAAAAATCTTTTTTTTTTTTTTATAAATTTGTACAGCGATACATACAGTGGGGAAAAAAAGTATTTAATCAGCCACCAATTGTGCAAGTTCTCCCACTTAAAAAGATGAGATCTCATCCCGTGGGGTCAAAATGATCACAAGAACGGTGAGCAAAAATCCCAGAACCACACGGGGGACCTAGTGAGTGACCTGCAGAAAGCTGGGACTAACGTAACAAAGGCTACCGTCAGTAACACACTACGCCACCAGGGACTCAGATCCTGCAGTGCCAGACGTGTCCCCCTGCTTAAGCCAGTACATATCCGGGCCCGTCTGAAGTTTGCTAGAGAGCATTTGGATGTTCCAGAAGAGTATTGGGAGAATGTCATATGGTCAGATGAAACCAAAGTAGAAGTGTTTGGTAGAAACACAACTCGTGGTGTTTGGAGGAGAGTGAATGCTGAGTTGCATCCAAAGAACACCATACCTACTGTGAAGCATGGGGGGGCAACATCTTGCTTTGGGGCTGTTTCTCTGCAAAGGGTCCAGGACGACTGATCCGTGTACATGAAAGAATGAATGGGGCCATGTATGGTGAGATTGTGAGTGCAAACCTCCTTCCATCAGCAAGGGCATTGAAGATGAAACGTGGCTGGGTCTTTCAGCATGACAATGATCCCAAGCACATCGCCAGGGCAACGAAGGAGCGGCTTCGTAAGAAGCATTTCAAGGTCCTGGAGTGGCCTAGCCAGTCTCCAGATCTCAACCCCATAGAAAACCTTTGGAGGGAGCTGAAAGTCCGTGTTGCCCAGCGACAGCCCCAAAACATCCCTGCTCTAGAGGAGATCTGCATGGAGGAATGGGCCAACATACCAGCAACAGTGTGCGCCAACCTTGTGAAGACTTACAGAAAACGTTTGACCTCTGTCATTTCCAACAAAGGAAATAGAACAAAGTATTGAGATGAACTTTTGTTATTGACCAAATAATTATTTTCCACCATAATTTGCAAATAAATTCTTAAAAAATTAGACAATGTGATTTTCTAGATTTGTTTTCTCATTTTGTCTCTCATAGTTGAGGTCTACCTATGATGACAATTACAGGCCGGCCTCATCTTTTTTAAGTGGGAGAACTTGCACAATTGGTGGCTGACTAAATACTTTTTTTCCTCCACTGTATATTATATGCGCTATGCAGATAGACACCGACACTGTAACATGATGTGACTTTGTACCCTCTTGCCTAATACTGTGCTACTAAAACTGTGCTGACTTATCATACATGGACTCCACAAGTACTACGAGCAGATACTGTACATTGCTCGGTGCGGCCTCCTTAGATCAAACTTCCATCACATCCTATATCGATTGGGTTGAAATCGGGGAAATGTGGCGCCAAGTCACCACCTTTATCTCTCTGTCATGTAGCTGCACAGTTTTTGTAGAGTGGCAGGGATCATTACCCTGCTGATAGAGGCCACTGTCATTAGTGGGGGGTATGTATAATGTTTAGGAAGGTGACACATGTTACAGTAACATCCACATGATGCCAGGACACAAGGACACACTACCTCCACCAGAGCTTTCTTCTCGTAGTGCACCCATGAGCTATCTATTCCCCAGCTAAGTGACGCACACACACCTGACCATCCCCATGATGTAACACAACTTATCAGAACAGGACACCTTATTTCATTGCCCCATGGCCCAGTTCTGATACTCATGTGTCCATTGCAGGTACTTACAAAGGTGGACAGGTCAACGTGGGTACAAATTCTCATATACAGCAAGGGTCATGTCCTGTGTGTACTGACATCATTTTATCATGGCCAGCAGGATTTTTCAGCAGATTGCTTTACAGTAGCTTTTATGTGTGATCGAACCTTGGACTCCTCCGCGCTATTGCTGGTCCATCTCTACACCGTCTTTTCTAGATACTAACCATTACAAAATAGGAACCCCCCCACAAGATCTGCTGTTCCAGAGATGTTCTGACTTGTCATCATCACAACTTGGCCATTGTCACAGTCGAACTGATCCGTACGCTTGCCCATTTTCCATTTTTTTGCAGCAACTTCTCAAAATATATCCCCCACCCATCCATTTCCATTATATTCTCTATCAGACTATTTTCAGTCTCACCTTTCCTCACCACGTCATTCAGAAATCTCTTTAGATCCCAAGCGTGTAGTCTTGATCCCTGTAATAAATCAGGAGATTAGAAACATCTGTAAATCTATCGGAACCTTCTCCTACTTGTGCTGTGCCATAATTGGCTGCTATGGTCATGTGACCACTCCATGAATATGATGTCACTATCTGGTGAATTATATGGAAGTAAAACTTACCTTGTTGGCGTAGAGTCTGAAGATACTTTCATGATCGGGCATGTTCAGTCCCTAAAAACAAAAATAAATCAAAGTAAAAAATATGCAACAAATTTCCAGTGGACATGAAGACAACCCATCTTCACCCATGATCACCTCCTTATCTTCATAAACTCTCTTCATTTCGATACTTTCAGCCTAGGACGCCCCTCCTGACAGTAGGGACCTTAATTAGCATATTGTGTTCTGAAATTAACAACACTGATTGCTCAGGAATGGTGAGGGCTAGAGAAAAAAATTCCAACTGTGCCAGAATCAGTGGAGGGGCAACTATTTAAGGATGCAAAGAGCTGGAGTTTGTGAAGGTGGTGAAAGGTGCTCCTTAAAGATTTTTTTTTAAAGTTTTTTGTTCTGGGTTCCACTAGTGGTGCAAAAGTTGATAGTCAAACCTGGGCCCTGGTGCCTTAGGAAGCCCAAAGTCAATAAGAAGTTGCCAGGATTATTAATAGCGCATGGTAGGTGGAGGTGGGCCCTGTTGCAGACTTTTCAGTGGGGCCCAGGAGTTTTGAGATATACCTTGTCTGATACAGAGCTCCAAGTTCCCTACAGACAGAGAGTTTCATAATAAAGGTCTGTCTATCTCCAGCCACAACTAGGGGGAGCTCAATAAATATAGCATGTCGCATCTATCTGTCATATCTATCTATCTATCTATCTATCTATCTATCTATCTATCTATCTATCTATCTGTAGTACATAGTACATACACTGATACCTACCTAAAGAATCTGTTTTGAACCGATATCACTAAAATAAAACAATAGAAAAATAGTCTGGTTACTAATTTATAGGAAAGTAAGAAAAATAAATGATAAGATAGTTCTTATTGTTATAGAGTCATTTTTTAAGGGGCCCAACTGTGCTCAGTAAGTTTTTGTGGATTGTGGTTTATTTAAAGGGGTATTCCATTTTGTTTGCTTTTTGCCTATGGAACTCAAAATCATACTATTTTCTAATATACATGTATTTAAAATTCTGTTCACATTTATTTCATCAGTGGAGACCCCTATCTGCATAGTAGAATGGTATAGCCCATTGCTCAACCCTGTGTAATACATCTATTAGCTAAGAGTATAGGACTAAACATGGAGACAATAATATGACACATCATGTGTCCCCTTTATATTCGGTAAGCAACTGGATTACATACATGTGTTTGGTAGGTACACAGGATACATCTATAGAAATACTAAATAGGAGCCTACTGAGGTCTAAAAAGAAAATTTTAATATAAAAATATTTTCCCATACAGTGAATGGCGTAGCGGTAAAAAACATCCAAAATGGCCGACACATCGCTTTTCATGCTTTTTCACCTCCCAAAATAATTTCATGAAAAGTGACCAAAATGTCAGACATGTCACAAAATCACATAAATAAAAAGTACAAGTCAGCTCCGTACATGGAAATATAAAAAAGTTACAGCTGGCAGATTATGGCGACTCCAAGAATTTTTTTTTTTTTTACTTTCACTATTTTGAATATTTGTGAAGGCGCTAAATCATAAAAAAAATTATAAATTTGGTATTGCTGTAATTGGAACAACCCATAGAATATTGTTATTTTGTCATTTTGGCTGAACAGTAAATACCTTTAAGAAAATAGGACAAGTACAGTTTTTCTAAGGGTAGCAGAACACGACCATGTTTCACCCGTGAAACTCGGTCCATGTGTTACCCAGATTTACCAGCTTGAACTTCGTGCTGGGAGCGGGACTCCTAGCATTCTAGATATCTTAGATGTTAGGAGTCCCTGCCTCCAGGCGACTGTCCCATACTGTAATTGAGCACATGAGCACATTCATGTATGAAATATTGAGCACAACTTGTAACCTTCTGATTGCATTCATTACTCTTTCTATGTTTAGGAGTCCAGTGGGCGGTCCTAAATAGTAACTGACAGCCGCCTCTGTCTGCATGCTCATACAGGGAGGGCCACCAATAATAGAGTAGGACCACCCACTGGACTGCTAAGCATAGAAAGAATAAGGATTTCAATCAAACAGTTACAAGTTGTACTAAATATTTTCCCATAAACCTATCTATAACATGTTGCCTGCCCATTGGACTGAATTTTTTGTATGACAGAAGGCCAATATTTTAAACTTAAATTTCCAGAGCTCCTCTTCCACTAGGGGTCACAATCCATACTCACTCAAACTCACTAACCACTCAGCATTCATTTACAGATAACCTTGTGCCATGAGATTTTGCTGAAAATGTGACCAGAACCCAGAACCTGGGTACGGAGAAACCTAATGTTACATACTCTGTGCAGCCTTCACTCTTCAGGAAAACTTGGAAGAGGAATGAAGATTCGTGGTCCTTCTGTGTGGTGTACAGAATGACGCCGTATCTCCCTGGTGACAGATTGAACGCCTTGGACACATCGTGCTTCTTGAAAGACTTAATTATTGATATATTTCCTGGAGTCAAAACGGAACTTAGTGGCGTTTTATCAGCGTCTGGAAGCTGTGACACACAAGAACAATGGGGGTCAGTATCTGAATAATAATAATAGTATAATAATCATTTAATATTACATATAATAATAATAATAACAATAATAACTCCATGCTACGCTCAACCCTTTTCTCACAATAATAGACATGTGAAAGGATAAAGTGCCAAGTAAATAATACATTATAGTGCTTGGTTAAAAATAATTTATAGTGTACAGAGTCTAAATATATAAAGCAAAACAGAGTTCAAATTATATAAGTAACACAGAATCTAAATATATAAGTAACACATTTAAAATATATAAATTAAATCAGAGTCTAAATATATAAAATAATAATGAGTCTAAATATATAAGGTAGCACAGAATTAAAATATAGAGAGTCTAAATATAAAAGCAATGACAAATCTAAATATATAAAAAAAAACCAGAGTTTAAATATATAAAGTAAAAGAGAATCTAAATATATTTGGTAATGCCGAGTCTAAATATACAAAGTAGTACAGAGTCTATAAAAGACTATGTCACCTAATATATTTAGACTCTGCAATACTTTATATATATATTTAGAATACTTATTACTTTATATATTTAGACTCAGTAATACTTTAGATAATTAGATTCTGGATTACTCAGTATATTTAGTTTTTGGATTACCTTATATAGTTAGACTATAATATTTTATATATTTAGACTCTGCATTACTTTATAAATTTAGACTCTGTGTTACTCTATATATTTAAACTCTGCTTTACTTAATATATTTAGACTTAGTATTACCTTATATATTTAGCCTCAACATTATTTTATATATTTAGACTTTTTGCTTTACTTTATATATTTAGACTCTGAGTTACACTATATATTAAGACTCAGTATTACTCTATATATTTAGCCTCTGTAATGCTTTATATAATTAGACATAGTATTACTTCATATAGCTGGACTCTGTGTTGTTTTATATATTTAAACTCTGCTTTACTTTATATATTCAGCTTGGTATTACTCAGTATTGCTCCATAATTGTAGACTCGGTATTACTTTATATATTTAGATTCTGTGTTACTTTATATATTTAAGCTCTGTATTTTATATATTTAGATTCTGGATTGCTTTATACTTTTAGACTTGGCTTTACTTTATATATTTAGACTCTAAATAGTAACACAGAGTCTAAATATATAAACTAATACTGAGTCTAAGTAATACCGACTTTATAAGTATGAAGCAATACAGTGTTTAAATATGTAAAGTAACACAGAGTCTAAATGTATAAAGTAACCAGAGAAAAAATATATAAAGTAAATATATAAAAGAATACAAAGTCTAAATAAGTAAAGTAACACAGAATCTAAATATATAAACTAATACCGAGTCTAAAGATAAAAACTAATACCGAGTCTAAACATATAAAGGAACCAGAGACTAAATATATAAAGCAACCATATTTTAAATATGTTAATTAATACAGAGTCTTAGTTTATAAGGAACATTGAGTCTAAATATATAGAGTGTAGACACATTTTTGATCCATCACACCATACATTTACCTCTCATAATGGTGGGCACTACGGAGGTAGCATAATTTATTGCAAAATAAGAAATAATTCTCTTATAATTGACATCCATATTTCATGTGTAATCTGAATTCAGTCGCATTTTTTGTTTGTTTGCAAACACTGTGGCAGGCACAAAGAAGCAAATCCTATCAGATCGTCTGGCTATACATTTCTGATCGGTGAGCAATGAGCGCAGTCAATATAATCCATGTAACATTTAGCTAAACCCCGGGATACATTGTATTGTCCGGCCGATCACTTTATGCATTTGCTGTCACCTCTGTCCCATTCATACATTATACTTGGGCTCACCGCCTGTCCTCCTCCACTACATACAGATCAAGTACCTCAATCATCCTGCGAGGCTCCACCTACCTTTACCAGAACAAAGCCGATCGGCAGCCATTCCCCGACCTTCTGCCGATTTCTGCTGTTTTGAATTAGAGATACCACAACATTTACTCCGCTCTTGATCTCATCAGATCCGGTCACCTGTATACTGTACAGAGGATTCTTCAGGAAGAAATCTGTGTGTAATAAGATTGTATCTTTATATACAGTGGACATTAAGAGAAAAAAAGGTTGAATCTGGTAACAAACAAAGGAATACTTTTTCAGAAACACTGCCCCTCTTGTGCGCAGGCTGTATCTGGTATAGAAGCTGGAAACAATGCCACATTTGACCATGGGTTGTGTCTTGTATCACAGCCAGAAACAGTACGACCATCTTCTCATGATCACTGTTGTCCATACGCCATATTAATACATGTGATCATCATAAAGGGGAGTCCTCCACAATGAGACATGCCTACTATTAAGACCCCTGGACCTAGACAGAATTACCTTTATCTATTTGATCCCAAGAAATATGATCCATTGTCCACCGGTTCTGCAACATTTTGCGGTACCATTTCTTGTGTTGATCTCCCCAATCGTAAAAATTAGGAACTTGATTGCAGATAATGATTCTGGAAAATTCTTGAATAAAATCCTCCCAGCACATCCTGAAAAAATACAAAGTACAATAAACGTCCAATAATTTGACAACTCTTCAATCCACAGTATATATAACTTTCCATATTTGGAGCCAGAATATTACAGAATATTACAGTTTATATAAGGTGTGGTTGTGTCACCCATTGAGGTCTTACAATGACATTTGACACAATTCTGTGTTGGGTGTTGTATAAATTGTTCAGTGATTTTGCTGGTAAAATGGAGATAGTGATTATTTATGGAAATGCTGGCCAATTGGGTTGATGAATCCTGGCACTCTCTGAAGTCTATGGGTGTTCAGATGTCGGAAGTGTCTCGTCATGAAGTCTCATCTCAATTGAGACACAATGTCTAAGCCAGGTTAGGAGAAAACTTGGCGTCTTCTGTGTCTGTAACGGTGTCTGCGATACTGCATAGTTGGTTTAGAGAAGTCCAAATTGTGTCGGCACTCAGACCCCCCTCTTCCCCGGACACCACCTGACCTCCTAATGCAGCCTGTGAACCAAGTAGTTTGTGACTCCATGTCGGATTGTTCCCCATTGGTCCCATGGTCAAACACAGTAAATGTCCAGTAGAAAACATCACACATTCTGTGGTAGGGTACAAGGGTCTACTATGGTAGGATACTATGGTTTACTATGGAAGGGTACTAGGATCGATTTATCTATGGTGTTTGGAAGGTAGGCTCCCAGAATCATTTGCTCTTGTGGGCCCAAGACACCTCATTCTGGACACCGGGCAGCTATGTTATCATATTGCACTGTCTAAGGTGCCCTGGTTGTATTGTTAATAACTGTATTGCAAGAACTAATTAGTGCTGGGAAGGTTGCTTGTGGAAATGGATGACAGAGTCAACCTAGGCTCCCCTGTCTACCCTATTCATGGCTTACCCAGATCTCCATAGATCCTTAGAGGCACTTATCTGGTATTTTCCATGACCTAATACCAGAACTTCCCCCTGCAAATGAGGCCATTAACCACCATATTGACTCTGTATTCCTGGCTTAGGATTCACAGAATTCCTTAACTTTCTTCCAAAAACAACACCACACCTGTCCTCAGTTTAAGTTTGAAATTGCCCAATTTACTTCAATTAATCTTAGCTGCAATACCAGATACAACCCATGGAGTGGAATGGAAGGAAGCAGCCATGTTTTTCTAATTTTTTACAACCGCTCTAAATCTGGAGTGTTCTACAATCCCAGAAAGAAGATTCACTGTCCAAACATGGAGGTAACAAAATTGGAAATGATGGGTCAGCAGCAGAAAAATTAGTTAAAAGGTCAGGACAGAGCAGATCCGTACCAGAACTCTCCAAGTGCCCCCCATTATAGTTACCTGTCATTCCACTTCCCTTTCCATTCTCCGAACCCCCATGGATTCCATATTCGAATGAGTCTCACAAATCCATCCCTAAAGGGGACCTATGACGAGACGTGAACATGACTTAAATATTTTTGCGCAATGTAAAGAGGAATTTCTTAATTCTATATGTGCTGATTCCTATATTTTTATATGAGAACAGAGCTCAGTTTTCCTGATACAGAGCTACAAACCCCCATTTTACGTCACATAAAGGCTAAACCATCAACATCTGATTAGTTTCTTTTTGGGAAGAGTTTTGCCACAGAAAACTCAAATTGGAAGAAACGCCAAGCTCCGCGCTCCTCTCTGCAGATCAATATTTCAAAACTCACCAATAAAGTGTGATTTGGATATTTATTGAAGTCTCAGATAATGCATTTCGGGGGGTTTTGCACAAAACCATGAGTACATAAGTAGATAATTAGATAAAAAACAAAAAAGTGCATGTATCATATATAATCCATAATGCACAAATTAATACAAATAACTTATTGTGCATCTATAAATAACGAATGAAATAATGCATGCATACATGGAAAATAATAAAAAATAAATAGAAAATGCATGACACATATAAAATACATGTCAAAAATCGTGCATCGATGAAAATATAAAAATAAAAACATCATCAACGTTATAAAATATATATCTTTATAATACACTCCTAATAAATTTCTTTAAAACTTTTTCCAATTTGAGTTGAAAAAGGAAACTTGCAGTATGAACACTGCCCTCAGTTTGGAGGAAAATACTCATAAAGTGGTTGTGGCTTTACATAACAATTACAGGTGAGCATTCAATCTTCAGGGGCTCTAACGGGCGTGCTGGAATTTATCGCCCGATATTTGTCATTGTTTCCGCACAAGGAGCGCCTCTTTCTGTTTTTATTTTACCAACAACTGATTAGTGGGGGTCTAGTTACATGCCGATCTAGCAACCTGCCAATCAGCTGAATGTACAGACCACAGGGACCATTTTATAGTTTACCAGGCATACTGCCATATATCTGCAATGGCGGTGTCGGGTATTGCAGCTCCTATTCAAGTATATGGAACTGAATTGCAGTTCCAGGTTACTACCAAAGCAAACAGGAAAGCTAGAGATGGTCGAACCCCACAAGATTCGTTTTAATGAATATTCGTGAGATTGGGTACATTTCAAGCCAAACTTATTCAGCACAACCTGGAATTGCTATCATTATACTTTGGGGTCTCCTTGGCATCCTCTGTGTGATGTCACAAATGCCGGGGTCACCAGTGAGGCCTAATCACAGGCCTCAGCGGTTGCATAGGGTGCGTCGATATAAGGGCACTTTGAGCCAGTATGATGGCTTCGAAGGCCCAATCACAAACCTCAGCGGTGACCCTGGGCCATGTGATATCAGCAAGAAGCAGGAAGAGGAAAGACACGTGTCCAAAATGGCAGATGGAAGGACAAATGCATCCACAGAATTACAGACATGACTCGGGGATCAGACAGAAACATAATTCATACAGATAGAAGAACAGCATGCAACCAAACAGCAGATCATGAAACAGACAATTGAGATATTGGGATCACATAATCTATTTGGTATTAGAAACCTCATATGACCGATTTGTGGTTCATGACAATTATTGGATTGGGGACAAGTCTTGAAGAAATATTGTAATAGTTTCCATTGATCTTCCCTGCCTTATGACTGGTACGCACCAATGTTTACAGACTATACCTACTTTATTTGTACCCCCATTTAATAATCACCAGTAGGCTTTTTATCATTGGCCACATCTTTATTATTTACCTCTGCGTAGTCTGTTATAGAATAAGCATGACGCTCCACTAGGCCGTTCGCCAGGAGAGTATTTTCTCGAAGTTTCTGGTAGGAATAGACACAAGAGTTACAAACTATAGGTGCACTATATGGGAGCAGAGGTAGTTACACTCGAGCTCTGGTGAATAAGAGTATCCCAGGGCCCGTATGTCATATTAGGAGACATAAACGGTACATAGTAGGTAAGGGTCCCTTTTGTAGATACAAAAAAATCCTGACTTGGTAGGTTTATCAACCCTCAAAACTAATTTTGGATTCCCCTAATTAGTCTTGAACAACACTCAACTCTCCTACTGTTTACAGCCTTTAGGCACACCTATATATCTCCATAGTTATAGACTACAAACAAACCCTGATCCTGCAGTCATGACTTACTTTATTCTATCTCTCATCTTTTCTTCTTCTCCCCTGTAGTATAACAAACGGCTGCAGAATCAGACTACATAGGGTGTCTTTGTAGTCTGACATCAGCTACCCTGCTGTCATCTACTGTAACTGAGGATGAGACTTCTACTAATCTCACCTACATGTGGCACCTAAAGCTCAGCGGTTTATACCCACAACATGTCAATAATTGCTGCAGGTCTCACCCATAATGAAATTTAAAGGTTGAAAGCTACGGACGACCCACAACGATTCCTGAAGATCTGTCTTAGCAAAACCACCCAATTTCAGATGTTTTTGCTGCTGCAGGACACACTGTGAGGGACACACTGTGGCCACATGAGTTATGGCACTCAATCCTGGAGACAGCCCTGGTTCATGGTCTTCATGTGTGTAAGAATCTCCCTACTTCCTGCTGTGACCAACCTAACCCTCTATGAGAGATTGTAGGGAAGGCAAATGAGGCAACTGCCTATGGGCTCCCAGCATAACACATGGGGATTGGAGATGTTTTTAAGCACATTTCCCATGTTGGTATATAAGGTGTATTTGGAGTAACCCGCTGTTGTGTCATGGTGTCGCCATGGTCCCGTGCACCCAATACATTTCTACACAATGTTACTTACTTTACTCAGCCGGTGTTTACTCCGGTTGCCTGTATAAACGTCGTGTAAAATAAAGTTAATTCATTTTATAAATTAATATACTCATGAGTATTTCATGAGAAGATTAGGCTGGTCAAACAAAGCAGCAGAGTCCCTGAGCCACTCACCATAAGCCATTTGTTTGTTCTCTGTGACTTTAAGTATCTATCTAGAGCTATGTGTCTCCATGGCTACAGACTACAAACAAACCCTCTGTAGTCAGACCATATTGTTATTTATAGTTACACCCCTGACTATGTGTATATAGTAGGCAGAAGAAAATATATCTAGTGGTACTATGCCAAAAGGAGGAAGGTAATGGAGACAAGTGAGAGATCACAGGATTAAAGTTACATAGGCAACACAGAGTATTTCAGGAGACATTTAGGCCAATCCCTTTACTTGAGCTGCTGCCAACTTATCATATTAATCGGTCCAAATTAGTGTCTTAATAAAGCACAATCAGAGTCAGGGGAATACATAGAACTTCCTGGGCTCCAAACCAAAACCTATAACAGGGATCCCACTCACCATGTGCAATTTACTGGTTTCTAATTATTCTCTAAAGTGGCATTTGGGCCCTTTCAGCCTCCCGGTCCCAGTATTGACTGCTACCTCTGCACCCCCTATACTTACACCCCTGATCAGAGTCCCTGAGCCTCTCACCATGAACCATCATCGCATCTACATCACTTACCCGTTCGTGCTCTTTGACATTACATGTAAGGTTTTCCTCAGGGGCGTTGCCATTTATTATCTCCTCTGGTTGGTTCTGTAAGGAATACAGATTATATTAACATATAGATATCATTCTAAGGAAGAAAGTTAAACAATATGTAAACTTTTCCAACTAATTTATATATTAAAAAAGCAGCACCTGTCCCTTCTCTGTGACATTACATGTATGGCTTTCCTCAGGGTCGTCGCCATTAAATATCTCCTCTAGGTGGTCCTGTAAGGAATACAGATTATAATAACATATTGATAGTAATCTAAGGAAGAAAGATAAAAGATATGAAAACTTTTACAGCTATTTCATATAAAGAGCCGCACCTGTCCGTTCTCCGCAAGTTTAAATATATGGATTTCCTCCGGGGGTGCAGCAATCAGTTATCTCCTCTAGGTGGTCCTGTAAAGAATACATATGTTTATAATGCACTGATGACAATCTAAAGCCAAAAGTTAAAGAGTATGTAAACTTTTGCATCTCTTTTGTAGTTCACAAATTCATACAAAATATAAATGAAGCAACTTTCACACATACAGTAGTCTTGATTAAGAAACCTCCTATAATTTATGTACATATAGTTACTATGTAGTGCGATGTGTCTCCATGGCTACAGACTACAGACTCTGTGTAGTCAGACCCTACTATAATTTATTTATTCAGTCTTGACCATTTGTATACAGTAGGCATAAGAAAACTTCTTCTAGTGGAATCATGTTAAAATTAAAAGGGGGAGAGGAAGACATTGAGCCATGTGAGAGGCACAGAATGAGACTTACATAGTGGAAGCAGCACAAAGTATTTCAGCAGACAATTGGACCGATCCTTCCACCTGAGATAGTGTTACCTTATTATACTAGTGGATACAGATTTATGTCCTAACAAGCAGCCATCAGAGCCCCTTTGCCTCCCACCATATATCACCCTCTATTACCTGTCCATTCTCTTTGGCCATATAAATTTGGGTTTCATCAGAGGCATTGTATTTAAGCAATGGGTGCTCCTGTAAAGAATACAGATAATAATGACATATTGATCAAAAAAATGAAAGGGGATCTAACATTTTGCAACTATTTTGTGATGCACCAATTCATTCTTGAATAAAAGCCTTCTATTAATTTATGTCTACAGCTCCTAACTAGTCTTATGTGTCTCCATGGTTACAGACTACAAACAAACCCTGTGTAGTCTGATCTTACTATAATTTACATTTCACAAGGCATTATGGGAAAGGAGCTGGGGAGCTCATGCACCCTCTATTGGATGTAACAAATCCTCAATTTGCTTTTGACTCACCGAGCCTTGAGACAGCAAAAGGGATTTTAGCCAAGCCAATTTCACTTATCTGCATACAGCGCTGTTTCCGGATTGTTGTCCTTCATCAGTACAGAGCAAAGTGAATTGGCTGGCTTAGTGGGAGGCAATGAGTGGGTTAGGGACAAGAATCTCTCACATTGAGGAGAGCACCAGTAAAGGTGTGTAGAGATTTTAATTGCCTTTTGCCCTCTACTTAGCATCTACATATCACAAGGCATTATGGGAAAGGAGCTGGGGAGCTCATGCGCCCTCTATTGGATGTAACAAATCCTCAATTTGCTTTTGACTCACCGAGCCTTGAGACAGCAAAAGGGATTTTAGCCAAGCCAATTTCACTTATCTGCATACAGCGCTGTTTCCGGATTGTTGTCCTTCATCAGTAAAGAGCAAAGTGAATTGGCTGGCTTAGTGGGAGGCAATGAGTGGGTTAGGGACAAGAATCTCTCACATTGAGGAGAGCACCAGTAAAGGTGTGTAGAGATTTTAATTGCCTTTTGCCCTCTACTTAGCATCTACATATCCCTATAATTTACATTTACACTCTTGTCTATTTGTATGTAGTAAGCAGAAAATCCTTTATTTAGTGGCATCTCCTGCCCTTTGTGTCTGAGGGGGCCCAAATACCCCTCAGTCACACTGAAATAGATCAGTATATTAATCTTCTTCTTTAACCTGTTTCTCCACCGTCACTGATGAAACGCTCTCCACCCTAATCTCTAAATCCCACCTCACCTCCTGCACACTTGACCCGATCCAGTCACATCTCATCCCCAAACTCTCTGAAGTCATCTGCCCTAACCCATCTCTTCAACCTATCCCTAACCAATGGATCCTTCCCTTCCACCTTCAAACATGCTACTGTAACACCTATACTTAAGAAACCCTCCCTGGACCCGTCCTCTCCAGCCAACTACCGCCCCATCTCACTGCTCCCATACGCCTCTAAACTGCTGGAGCAACACGTCCACTCCGAACTGTCCTCCTATCTCTCGTCCAATGTGCTCTTTGACAGACTACAGTCAGGCTTCAGACCCCATCACTCCACAGAAACTGCCCTAACCAAGGTCACTAATGACCTTCTAACTGTCAAAGCCAAATGTCACTACTGTATTCTGTCCTCCTCCTCCTCGACCTCTCCTCTGCCTTTGACACTGTCGACCATTCCCTCCTGTTAGAAACACTCTCATCCCTTGGCATCTCAGACCTGGCCTTTTCCTGGATCTGCTCATACCTCACCAACCGCACATTCAGCGTCTCCCACTCTCACACCACCTCCCCGTCACGCCCTCTTTCTGTAGGTGTCCCCCAAGGCTCCGTCCTAGGATCCCTCCTGTTCTCCATCTACACCCTTGGCATCGGCCAACTCATAGAATTTCATGGTTTCCATTACCATTGCTATGCTGACGACACCCAAATATATCTCTCTGGACCAGACATTACCTCCCTGTTGTCCAGAGTCCCAGAATGTCTAGCAGCCGTAGCCTCCTTTCTCTTCTCCCGCTTTCTCAAACTCAACATGGAGAAAACGGAGTTCATAATCTTCACCCCTCCTCGCACAGCCCACCTACATGACCCATATATCAAAGTTAATGGAACCACATTCACCTCAGTCCCACGGGTCCGCTGCCTTGGGATAACCTTAGACTCTGACCTATTCTTCAAGCCGCATATTCAAACCCTCAACACCTCCTGCCGCCCCCAACTCAAGAACATCCATTGAATCCGCTCCTTCCTCACCCCTGAAACTACAAAGATGCTAGTCTATGCTCTCATAATCTCCTGCTTAGACTACTGTAGCACCCTTCTCCATGGCCTCCCAGCAAACACTATCGCCCCCCTCCAGTCCACCTTAAACTGTGCTGCTCGCCTAATACACCTCTCCTCTCGTTCTTCATCGGCCGCCCCCCCTCTGCCAATCCCCTCTCTGGCTACCCATTGCCCAGTGAATAGAGTCCAAATTACTAACGCTGACATACAAAGCCATCCACAACCTGTCCCCTCCATATATTTCCAACCTAATCTCCCGCTACCTGCCTGCACGTAACCTCCGATCCTCCAAAGACCTCCTACTCCGCTCTGCTCTCATCCGATCCTCACACAATCGTCTCCAAGACTTCTCCCGTGCATCCCCCATACTCTGGAACTCATTACCAAGACACATAAGACTGACCCCCACAGTCACAAGCTTCAAGAAGGCCCTGAAGACTCACCTATTCAGGAAGGCCTACAACCTCCAATAACACTACTGTCACCACACCACCATCTGTACAGCCTCTACCCCCACCTTCTGTCTCTATCCCTCTTCCCTCATAGACTGTAAGCCCTTGCAGGCAGGGCCCTCTATCCCACTGTGCCAGTGGTCACTGTCAGTATTATGTTTGTTTGTATATTTTGTGTACCGTATGTAAACCCTCAAATGTAAAGCACCATGGAATTAATGGTGCTATATAAATAAACAATAATAATAATATTAATAATGACATGTAGTAGGTGGTGACCCTTTTCCAAATTTTGCATTAACGCCCAGGAGCTTCAAATACATCTCTGACTGTCATATAATTGGGTTGTCTACTTACATTGTTGAGGCTACTGCCCATCCGGTTCCCTGCATATGTTCTCTGTAAGTAACAATATTACATCATTAGCATTGTATGACTGAAATAATATCTAGGTCCATCAACTACAACTATAGAAGAGGTAAGGTTTCTTCAAAGAAAGAAAAAGGATTCCCTTAAAATAAGCAGATTACATATTATCCTGCTGCTAAAACCCCCATTGATCATCTGTAATCTACAAAAAAATTTGGCAAGTATTAATTTTTTTGCAGTGCCTCCACAGGTGAAATGAAGTATTACATGCTATATAGTAACACAAACCATTGGATCTTACCTTATGTATACTTCGATTCCTGTTGGTATAATCCTATAAAACAAAGGATGACATTACAAAGTAATTGGAATTAAAAAGATCCCTTTATTCAAGAATACAATGAAGATTTGTGAATGTCTGTAAAGTTCATGTCTAAAAATCCTTGTAATATTTTAGATTTCTCTGTAGGTGAGCCGGAGAGTTGATATAATTATTATTAACAAAAACAGGTATCTCTGCTTTACTATTTTCCATTTCTTATTCCAGATCCATCCTGCCTCTGCTACTAGTTAGAGAAAGTTGCGATAAATTTTTGACTCTCTGCTACCACCACTAGGGGCGCACAGGAGCTTACTGAAGACTGATTTTATTGGCTTTATTGAATTAAAAATACAGTGAGCTGAGTTCCCACTTGTGACTCCAAATTTTCCTTATTAATTTCTATAGAAATACTTTTCAATATCTCAAAAATAAAACTTTACTTAGTATGATCCTGTATTTTCTGTAGTAGGGCCACAATGTGGAAATATAGGTCACTAAAGTCACATTGCTAAGACTCTGTGCACACCCTGATGAAATTGGTTAGGGTCCAACATAATCCCTTACCTGCTTGTCGCTGATACAGGCCATCAATGTGTCTGGACTTCCCAAACTAATCATGTTCCAGTAAGTGTGGGCCTCGGGGCTCCTTAGATTAAATGTCATGGTCAGTCCACCGGTCAGATTCACAAAGGCTTCGGCAGGATCTCCCCAGTGTAAGTTTTGATAGGATCCCAAAAATCTAAAAAAAAGAAAATCAATAAACTAAAAATTGGATTTTTTTTTGCCCCCCTGATGGCTCATGATACCCTCAAGTGGAGACTCATGGGCAGTGCTACAGTTCTTTCCTTCATAAGCAACCTACAATCATCAAGTCAATGAGAAGATGAATAATTACTTTGCGTAAGCTTTCTCCAGGAGACAAGGCCAAAATTCGTTTTCGCAGGATGGCCGCACCGACATATACTCTCCATCCAGGAATGGCAGCTTGTCATCGATCACGACATCGACCCACTCGCCAAGGTGCCAAAACTAACCAAAAAAAATTGGTACATTTAATCAGATTCTGAGTTCCTGAACAAAATCTATAAGATTTACATAACATTTGTTTTTTGTAACATTGTAAAAATATAAATTATTATTATTACTACTTTTGGAATATTAGGCGACTCCCTCCATTACCAGTATTATAACCCCCGAAAGGGGTACAGGAGGACCAGCATGTCTAGTTATACCCTCAGACTTCTCCACCTACATTCCGCCTCCCCTACATATGGCGCCCGATCAAAAACAGGGTGAATGCCATAACTGTCAGGTCTCTGCTGTTGTACAGGCATTTACTAGTTTTATGGAGCCCAAATCCCCTTCTGCCCCCCTGCTGGTCCCTTCTGAAGACTCCCAAGCCTGTCATAGGAATATAACTACTGAGGCTTTCCTCTGGCAAACTTCAATAGTTATGTAGTTATATTCCTAGAGACTGAAATACATTCTGGGAGAGGGTCTAAAATAGTTTCATTTTTAAAAAACATTAAAAAAAAAAAAAAAAATGAATGAAAAGTCAGAAATTCCCCAAAGTAGTTTAGTTAAAGTAAAAACTACATCTTGTGCTGCAAAAAATAAGTCAGTTACACAGGTCCGTACACGGAAGCATAAGAAAGTTACGAATATGGCGACTAAAACAATCTTTTGCATTTTGTATTTTTGTAAAGGTATAAAAACATCACCAAAACTATATAAATTTAGTATCGTAGTGATTGTGCCTGCCCTAAGAATATAAGGAATACGTCAAGTTTACTAAACATTGAACATCGTAAAAAATAAAACCTGTGTCGATCGATTTACATAGACTAAGATCTCTCTTGTATTTTTGTATTTCATGTTCTCTGTTTTTATTTTTTGGTAATTTGTTTTCCTGTTCAACCTTTGATACCTGTTCACATACTGAATTATATGTGTTTGTTCTTTGTTTAAGCAGCTTGAACTTTGTTCACTTATTTCTGCAATGTTTACTGTGTGGACAGGTCACATCTATTTTCAGATTTTTTGTACTGTAACTAAGAACCCAATAAAAAGGAATAAAAACAAAACACAAAATTGGCACATATGAATTTCTACCCATTCTGATTTTTTTTTTCAAGCTTCCCAGTACATTGTATGGAATATTAAACTGCACCATTAACCCCTTCGCACTGGAGGAATTTTTCGATTTTCGTCCTTGACTCTCCCCCTTCCAAACCCCATAACTTTTTTATTTTTCCTTTCTCAGAGTCATGCAAGGGTTTAATGTTCACGGGACAAATTGTTCTTCATAACGGTACTATTTATTATTCTGTACAATGTACTGTAAAGCTGGAAAAAAATTAAGAATGGGGTGGATTTTAAAAAAAAAGTGCATTTGTGCGACTTTCTTACGGGCTTTGTATTAATGGCATTCACTCTGCAGCCATAATGACATGTCACCTGTATTCTATGTATGGTTTTATTTATATTTTAACCTCTTAACAAAAATCTAAAACTTTGCAAAAAAAATTTTTTTTTATAAAAGTCGCCATATTCTGACACTCGTAAATTTTTTAGATTTCCATGTACGGGGATGCATAGCGAGTCTTTTTTGTGGGGGCCAGGTGTAATTTTCAGATATACCATTTTGGGGAATGTTTATTGCTTTGATCACTTTTTATTCAAATTTGTATCAGAGGTGAAATAGTGAAAAACAATCACTTTTGATTTTTTTTTCCCGCTATGACGTTTATCGTATGAGAAAAATATTTTTAGAAGTTTGTAGACCAGGCGTTTTCGGACACAGGGATATCTAATGTGTTTCACAGTGATATTTTACTTTTTTTAGACATGCTTTTTGCAGGGAGGGGAAGGAGATAAGCTGTGACATCATCAGTCAGTAGTGATGTAATGATGGGTCAGTGCTGTTATCTATAAAGCTGTTATCGTCTATTGTAATTCTTTTATAAATATAGATAGTTATATGGAAAATTGGAAATAAAACATCAAAAATTCTTAAAAAATAAGATCCACATGAAAACTTGGTTTAAAAAATAGAATATTATTTGGTAAGACATTCCCGTTAACATTTCACAATAAATAATTATTTGGATCTTACCCTGAAATGGAAGATTCCAGCATAGGCTAGCCTAGAGTATCCTTGACCTGGAGGCATGATCTTTTGCAGTAGTCCAGGCTTCAAGGTAATGGATCCAATAGCGGATAACACCCAGCAATCACCTGTGAAATACACCATCAATCATCTGCTTGTCTGCGTAATATTGAGTCACCCACTTGTCACCAACTTAGGCTAAGTTCACATCTGAGCCGCAGATTGGTGTAAAGAAAAGTCCTGCATATTGAAAATGGTGGACACCCATCGCACACCAGTATAGTTTATGGGGTCCATGAGGGCCCACAGGTAAACACTGTTTTAGCAGTCCAGCTCTCCCTTTCGGGTCCCAAATGATGGAGAGTCTAGGGCAAATGTGAACATAGCCTTATCTGAAATCAAGAAACATACTGTATATGTTTAGAGACAAGAGTGACACCACCAGACATAGGAATGGATTGGACCACCAGGAGATTCTCTGATCTCAGGCTCTGGTACAATAATGGGCCAATAAGATCACGCAACAGACAAGCCCATTAGAACACAATTGTATCTCTACATTGTTTTAAGGCCCAGCTGTACCAGGGACGGCAGCCGGAGGAGCTTTTGTGCCTATCTGACCCCCTAGGGTAATGAAATAAAACATTAGGGCAGAAAACTACATTTTACACCAAATTGACAGCACTGACAATCCATCCTTACCCAGTCTGCTTTGTAAAATGTCAAATAAGCTGATCCCATCCACAACGAAGTGCGGAGCCACACAGATCTCCTGCAGAAAAGAAGAAGAAATATAACTAATCCAGAAAGAAAGATCAATCATAAACAACAAATCACATACAAATACAAGCTTATATGTGTACAGGATAAGTAATGTAATGTATGTACACAGTGACTGTACCAGCAGAATAGTGAGTGCAGCTCTGGAGTATAATACAGGATGTAACTCAGGATCAGTACAGGATAAGTAATGTAATGTATGTACACAGTGACTGCACCAGCAGAATAGTGAGTGCAGCTCTGGAGTATAATACAGGATGTAACTCAGGATCAGTACAGGATAAGTAATGTAATGTATGTACACAGTGACTGTACCAGCAGAATAGTGAGCGCAGCTCTGGAGTATAATACAGGATGTAACTCAGGATCAGTACAGGATAAGTAATGTAATGTATGTACACAGTGACTGCACCAGCAGAATAGTGAGCGCAGCTCTGGAGTATAATACAGGATGTAACTCAGGATCAGTACAGGATAAGTAATGTAATGTATGTACACAGTGACTGTACCAGCAGAATAGTGAGTGCAGCTCTGGAGTATAATACAGGATGTAACTCAGGATCAGTACAGGATAAGTAATGTAATGTATGTACACCGTGACTGTACCAGCAAAATAGTGAGTGCAGCTCTGGAGTATAATACAGGATGTAACTCAAGATCAGTACAGGATAAGTAATGTAATGTATGTACACAGTGACTGCACCAGCAGAATAGTGAGTGCAGCTCTGGAGTATAATACAGGATGTAACTCAGGATCAGTACAGGATAAGTAATGTAATGTATGTACACAGTGACTGTACCAGCAGAATAGTGAGCGCAGCTCTGGAGTATAATACAGGATGTAACTCAGGATCAGTACAGGATAAGTAATGTAATGTATGTACACAGTGACTGCACCAGCAGAATAGTGAGCGCAGCTCTGGAGTATAATACAGGATGTAACTCAGGATCAGTACAGGATAAGTAATGTAATGTATGTACACAGTGACTGTACCAGCAGAATAGTGAGCGCAGCTCTGGAGTATAATACAGGATGTAACTCAGGATCAGTACAGGATAAGTAATGTAATGTATGTACACAGTGACTGCACCAGCGAATAGTGAGTGCAGCTCTGGAGTATAATACAGGATGTAACTCAGGATCAGTACAGGATAAGTAATGTAATGTATGTACACCGTGACTCTACCAGCAAAATAGTGAGTGCAGCTCTGGAGTATAATACAGGATGTAACTCAGGATCAGTACAGGATAAGTAATGTAATGTATGTACACAGTGACTGCACCAGCAGAATAGTGAGTGCAGCTCTGGAGTATAATACAGGATGTAACTCAGGATCAGTACAGGATAAGTAATGTAATCTATGTACACAGTGACTGTACCAGCAGAATAGTGAGTGCAGCTCTGGAGTATAATACAGGATGTAACTCAGGATGAGTACAGGATAAGTAATGTAATGTATGTACACAGTGACTGCACCAGCAGAATAGTGAGTGCAGCTCTGGAGTATAATACAGGATGTAACTCAGGATGAGTACAGGATAAGTAATGTAATGTAGTCCAAATAGCAGCCAGTAAAATTCTCAGGGCAGCTCTGGATATGACTGGAGTGTGACATAATGTAAATGGACCTTTGCACCCTTGACTATCCCTGCCAGTTGTCTCATTATATACATTACATTACTATTCATTTCTATAGAGCATATACAGTTCTCATTAGGTCTTTTAATCCCTCTTAAAGGCATCTTTCTAATTTTGAGGGCTCTTTTACTGCCTCTTACACACTACTAACCGTTGGTCTTTTCCATTCTATTTCGTGAGTATTGAACTCATTCTTTAGACGTGATCCAATACTGTTCATATTTGCAGGGAAAGATTCATCTGTGAATAGGACGCGCTTCTTCAGGTGCCATTCTCTTAATGTATCAAAATCCTGATTGTGAAACTTCTGTGGATTCTCCAGGGTGCCCGTACTGGAAACAATGGCTTTGCCAATGCAGCTTTTCTGTCTGATCAAGCTCATGCTTGCTCTGAAAAAAAGAGGATAGGCTAAAATGAAGAAATTACTAATACAATGTATGGTTTAAAAAAAATTGCAAAACTAAAAAACTAAAAATTGCAAAACTAAATTATGTTACCCTTGTGGACATACGATCATAATTATTAAAGTGCAATAATAAAATTATGAGTATTAAAATAAGACTAACTCTAATTTTTTTGCAGTTTTTTGGACATCCCCACCACTAGAATTTACTAAAAGTTAATGATAAATACACTTTTTGGTAACCGTACTGACCCAACATTGCAGAAACGCAATGTTAATTTTGTAGAATTTACAAATTTTTTTGAGCCAAAGTAATAATAATAGTGATATTAATACTAATTGCAATACAATAGTATGAACAATAATTATAATATCAATAATAATAATAATAATAATAATCATAATAATAGTAGTGAAAATTTACTTACAAATTACTTTCTTCTTTAACTAAAAAAAATTAAATACTGTATATTGGAAAGAATAACATGTATTCACAAAATTGATTCTTTATCTTCCTGGACTTTACTATAGATTATATATATCGCTGCAGAGAACTTACTGTTTCTCTTGTCTTCACCTATGATCTGTTCTTCAAGGAAATGTTCTGTTGTTTGATGATTCTCTGTAAAATATCAGAACATAAATACTTAAAACTTAAAAAAAAAAAAAGAAGAGGGGGAGGGTCCAAAGTACTTATTTTACGCAAAATGACATGTGGAAGAAAGCCTGAGGCACCTAAGTGTTACTCTAGAAACACATGAGACTTCCTCCCATAGCCCAGCAGATTTACTGTTATTGACAGCAGCTCTGGGCTGTTTAAGGTTTGAGATTCTGATGAATTGAGAGCAAGAAATGCGTGTAACTTATTAGTTTATTAAGCATTTAATAAATTAGAGGCTCCTTACTGCAGGGGATTCAAAAAGCACATTTTTCAAGGGAGAAAACACCAGTCTCCGAATTGTGCCTTAAGTTAAGGGGGGGGGGGGGGGGGCCCCCCCCCCCCCCCCCCCCCCCCCCCCCCCCCCCCCCCCCCCCCCCCCCCCCCCCCCCCCCCCCCCCCCCCCCCGGCCGGGGGGGGGGGGCCGGGCCCCCCCCGGGCCCCCCCCCCCGGCCCCGGGCCCCCCCCCCCCCCCCCCCTTCCCCCCCCCCCCCCCCCCCCCCCCCCCCCCCCCCCCCCCCCCCTCCCCCCCCCCCCCCCCCCCCCCCCCCGGCGGGGGGGGGGCGGGCGGAAAAAAAAAAAAGTTTGCCCCCCGCCGGGGGGGAGCCCCCACAGGGGGGGAAGGGGGGGAAACTTTGGGGAGGGGAGCTGAACCACAATGTCCCAAAAAAGCCACAATACCCCAGTGAGAACCACAGAGACATCATGTCCTTTTGAAAGCCACAATGACCACATGACAGTCACAATGACCTTGCCAAACAAATTTCTCTCCCTACAGCCCACAGCCACCAGAGCTGAAGGTGCATATGTATGTGCGGGTATTGAGAAGATCAGCTGTTGGCCAACTGAGCGTTCTCACTGCTTCTCACACTATACCAGTCACAACCAGACCCGCATTTTTTGATTATTGTTTTTGACTCCCCACCTCCCAAACCCCATAACTTTGTTTTTTTTTTTCACAGAGCCGTATGAAGGCTTAATGTTCTTCTTCATAATGGTACCATTTATTATTCTGTACAATAATAATAATAATAGTCCTTTAATAGTCCCACAATGGGGAAATTCAGTGTGTTACAGCAGCAAAGATAAGCAGATTCAAATATAAATATATCATGTACAGGAATGTTCCAAGGTGAGAGGCATTACATTGATAGTAGACAGACAGATAGGAAGTAGCGGGGGGGGGGGGGGGGTATAACAGGCAGAGAGATATTTCAGTTCTCTGTGTGTAATGATCTCCGCTTAGGTCGGTGTTGGCTGTACAGCCTAACCGCGGTGGGGAGGAAAGACTTCCGATAGCGCTCCTTCTCACACCTAGGGTGGAGCAGTCGGTCACTGACAGTACTGCCCAGCGCGATCACAGTCTCATGCATGGGATGGGAGTTCTTCTTCCGCATGGAGCTCACCACGGACAGTATCCTTCTGTCACCCACCACCTGCACTGGGTCCAGTGGGCTCCCCAGGACAGAGCTGGCCCTTCTAATCAGCTTGTCAAGTTTATTTCTGTCCCTGGTTGATATACTGCTCCCCCAGCAGGCCACTCCAAAGAAGATGGCTGATGCCACTACCGAGTTGAAGAAAGTTCTAAGAAGTGCCCCCCGGATTCCAAAGGCTCTCAGCTTCCTAAGCAGGTAGAGCCTGCTGTGGCCCTTCCTGTACAGGACCTCCATGTGATCTGCCCAGTCCAGCTTATTATTAAGGAGCAAACCCAGGTACTTATAGGAGTTCACAATCTCGATGCCCCTCCCCAGGATGTCCACTGGTTTAGGAGGGCATCTGCCTTTACGGAAGTCCACCACCATCTCCTTGGTCTTCCCCGCGTTAATCTTCAGGTGGTTCCGCTGGCACCAGTCCACAAAATCCCGGTTCAGTTCTCTGTACTCCCTGTCATCTTTGTCTGTGATGAGACCCACTATTGCAGAGTCGTCAGAATACTTCTGTAGGTAGCAGCTGGATGAGTTGCACCTAAAATCTGCAGTGTACAGTGTGAAGAGGAAAGGGGCGAGAACCGTACCCTGAGGTGCCCCCCGTATTACAGATTACGGTACCTGACACACAGTCTTGGGCTCTCACGTATTTAGAGGTTCCCAATGTACTGGGAACCTGGAAAAAAATTCAGAATGGGGTGGAATTGGAGAAAAATTGCATTTGTGAGACTTTATTATGAGCTTTGTTTTTACGATATTCTTTGTGCAGCCAAAATGACCTGTCACCTGTATTCTATGTTTCAGTACAATTCCAGGGATACCAAATTTATATAGTTTGATTTACATTTTAACCCCTTCACAAAAATCTAAAACTGCAAAAAAAAAAAAAAAAAGTTGCCATATTCTGACATCCCTAACTTTTTTATATTTCCATGTACAGGGATGCATAGGGCATCTTTTTTATACCATTTTGGGGAATGCCTATTGCTTTGATCACTTTTTATTTAAATTTTTATAAGAGACAAAACAGCAAAAAAATTGCAGTTTGACATTTTTTTTTTTTCCAGCTATGGCGTTCACTGTACGGCAAATATTTAAGTTTGTAGACCGGGTGTTTTTGGACACAGGGATACCTAATGTGTATGTGTTTCACAGTAATTCTCCACTTTTATATGTATTCTAGGGAAAGAGGGGTGATTTGAATTTTTAATTCTTTTAAAAAAAATATTTTTTATTTTTTTTAATACTGTTTTTATTAGTCCCCCTAGGGGTCTTGAGCCCCAGGGAATCTGATCACTAATACAATGCATTACAATGCAAATGCATTGCAAAATCTTGGCACTTCTATTATAGGCTGCATAGAGCAGCCTGTAGTTGAAGTAATGTCAAGACAAGCCTGGGAGCCTTCAATAGGCTCCTGGATGTCATAGCAATGGATCGCTGGCTCCAGATTTCATTCCAAGCGCCCAAAATGGCGCCCATGCGTCACTGGGAAAATGGTGCCTCGGTCAAAGCGAGGGGGGACTTAATGCCCACGATCAGTACCCGCAATGACATTAGCATGGGTCTTTGCTGTATTATCCTGAAGGGCCGCCTTATTTAAATACCCGATATCTGCTGTACCATTATGGTGGATGCCGGGAAGGGGTTAAAATTTTTTCAAAACTTTCAGGTTTGGCCAAGACTAAAATGTTTGGGGTTTGCCATCCATAAACCACTGTTATACTTTTGGGAATCTTCATATACGAGAGTATAAAAAGCAGAAGACCAGAGGACAGGACTCTGTTGCAGCATCCAATACAGGTCTCTGTCCTCTTTGGGGCTTTTCCAGTCTTCCTAATGACATTATTGGCCCTGTGGGACAACTGAGGACCGTGATCATTTGGGATGTGCCTACATGATGACACAGGCGTCTAAGCATAATGATGTCTAGGGGCCACTGGGGAGCATTATTACTTGTCTTGGGTCAACTTGGGAGTATTAATACTTGTCTGGGGGCCACAAAGGAGCCAAATACTGTGTGTTGGGCCACTGGGGAGTATTATTACTTATCAGAAGGTCCACTGGGGAGTGTTATTGCTTTTCTGGGCGTCACTGGGGAGCATGGTGATGGTAAAAGATGACATCTTATATGTGTTGGGTGGGGGTGGATGGGTGGGCAGCATAGGATGGTATAGCTATGAAGGTGCATTCCAATTATGCAGTTAAAAATGCATTGGAAAAAATGATTGCAGCTTTGATGTGATTTTTATAAATTTATATTATTTTTTCATACAAAAAGATAAATAAACATCACAAACATATAGTATCTATATATGCAAACTTATTGTTAGCTAATGGAGCACTAGGTGAGGTATTTATTCCTGTCAATTGCCCCAGTAATTCAAAAACCTCTTTCCAGAAGTTAAAAACATTTGGGCAGCTCCGAAAAATATGGTATAGTGAACAAACCTATGGAGGGAATGAAAATTTCACTTGTAGAGAGACTTTGAATTTTTGTCTGTACCTGCAGAAACTCATCTGAAGGGAGGTCAAATTTGTCTCTTATTTGTTGAAAAGGGATCATATATGTGAATCTTTCTCTATCTGATACATATATTACATGCACATGCACCGTATTTGAAAAAGTTGACTTAGTTCCAAGATGGCAGCTTTCAAAATGGACACTGCCCCGCACAGATTTGCCACCTTCACCTTAGCAACATGCCACACACAAGATGGTGTTCTCAATGACTGGTCTCCATTTAATCAGGTGTCTCCATACCTTTGGACCACCCTGTATCTTACATTGTCATACATGTAATGTGACTACTATGCCTTTAATGGAAGTTATCACTTGCCTGGGACGCACCCTCCGCCATAAATAAGATGCACCCTCCTCCATAAATGAGACGCACCCTCTGCCATAAATGAGGCGCACCCTCCGCCATAAATAAGACGCACCATCCTCCATAAATGAGACGCACTCTCTATATGGCGGGGTCAGATCCCTTTAATATCTGAGCTCAGAATACAATAAATCTTTATACAAAGGGAATAATTCTCACAACTTCCTCAGTCCATTATTAAGTCATCCGACAAATGGCGGCTCGTGGGCAGATGAAATAAACAGTGATAATAACGCTGTCACAGCTGTAGTTTATAAAGCGGGCGGCCATTGTTATCAGCAAACACAATGACAGCGGCCATCATTGTCACATTAACATGGCAGCCTTACAAGTGTAACATTGTTAATGTGCCGTCTGTCGGCGCCCGCTCTGATGATGCCGCTTTAGTTAATGGCCACCAGTCCCGGCTGTTATTAGCCGCAGATCACAGACAGCTCATTCCATTAAACTTCCATGGATAATGTCACATGGGGGAGGGGGGATGATTTAATATGTCGCCCTCCTAAGTGACTAATGTGCAGATCACTACAACAAAGTCACAGCCGCCTAGAATCGCCAAGACACTAATAATCATTGGGATTTGTGGTAAATTATTCTGCTCGGAATATTGTATTTTAATAGAACATCTTCATAATTTAGACATTTGTGATCGAGACATAACAAGACGATTGTCTATGCTGCGGAGTCACCGAAACATTCGATAACTAATGAGTTTAATTAGGATTATACAGTGCGGAACAATCCAGACCGCTCTCTCTTCTGGAAGCTTGCCTTCCCCATGTTATTTAGGGTGTTGGAGCTCAGGTTGCCTAGCAACCACTTGACTTCCTGTCTGAGTGACCACCACTAGAGTACCTATAGCTACATGTACTGAAGTAGTCACAGGAGGTTCTATCTCTCTACAGTAGACTGACCTTCTTTGGTAACCAGACTTGTATTACGTCTTTTGTGAATTATCAGCAAATAATTCAGGACAAGGAGGGAAAGGGGATTTGGGAAGCAAGAGGACCATATATTTCCTGCACTGGAATGAGCGGGAGAGCAGCAGATAATTCACAGAAAGATTTTATATTTGAGAAGGGCAGTACATGATTGGGTCATGCGGCACCATCTCGGGGCCCGGTGACACCGTGGTCATCCTGTCTCTATAGGTTTAATGTATAGAAACTAGTAGTAGTCAAATGAGTGTCTGCAACAGCCAATCAGGAGCCAGCTTATGTTTTTACATTACTGGATACAAAATGACGCAGCGATATGACTGGTGGCTGTGGGCGGCAGCTCAACTTTTTATCCACGTTGTCCAAGTCAACCCAGATTTTTTAACTTCCTGGACCGCAGAGGTGCACAGTCTCTATTTGACACTTTACAGGTGCACGCCAGATGAGCATTGTAGCACCTTCTTAGCACCACATTGCACCAAGACGACAGTCATTTAACACTTGCAACATTCTTACTGGCACCTCCTCAACAGCGCTCCCAGAACTCTGGAGCAGTCTCTGTATCACCTCTGGGATCTGTCTGGGTCTCTACCCTTCTGCAGCTTATTTGCAAATTTTAATATCAGTTGCGAGTAAAATAGTTGTAAGTGACATTTTTGCGCCGTCCTCACCACTTTTCATAAAGTAAGCAGGACACAGGGTAGGGCATGGGAGTGGGTATCAGCCAGATATATTATCATCTATTCCATGTTTGTAGTGTAAATAACAGCAAACCTACGTAAGCAAGGAGCTGGCATAGATCTTCGTCTAGGTGCAAGAACTCCTGGAGGATGCGCATAATTTAGGAGAACTAGCTTCATCATGGATTAAGTGTAGACATGTAGGCTGAGACCCTGTCAGCTATAAGTCAGCCCCAGCATTGTCCTGCACTCAGGAGATGGGTGAAAGCCCTGCTCAATTTATAGACTTGTGTACATAGAAATAGTACAGAAGCCAAAATACTTCATAAAATTCTCATATTTGCTGAAAATTGGATTGGGTGGGGCATGTGAGTCTGTATCAGCTGGATATATTATAAACCTACGTATGCAAGGAGCTGGCATAGATTTTCATCTAGGTGCAAGAACTCCTGGAGAATGCGCCTAACTTCTCATGAGAAATAGCTTATCCCACACTGGTGCAGGGAACATAACACCGGTCTTTATAAATCCCCCCTCCATTATTTGCACATATCGCTGGCACGTCATAAGATTTTATGCTGCCGAATATACTATTGTAATGGTGACTTTAAGTGGAACCTATCATTAGGCTGGAGGAACAACACTCGACTTAGGACGACCTAGTGAGGGGAAGGAGACAGTTAGGCTTCTCCTTCCCTGCATAGAGAGAGAAGGAAGTGAGTAGTGCGCTCTCTTTCCCAGCTAGGGAGAAGGGACAAGTAGAAATTGGAGTCCTTGTAGGCTGAGACCCTGTCAGCTATAAGTCAGCCCCAGCATTGTCCTGCACTCAGGAGATGGGTGAAAGCCCTGCTCAATTTATAGACTTGTGTGCAAAGAAACGACTATGAGGGGAATTGTTGCACGGACTTCATAGCTACAACCCACTCTCTAAGCCTAAGGCCAGACTGCTCATCTTTTTGATGCACCCCACAGCCAGGACATTGTAGACATTTTGTGGACTAAAGAGATGAAGAAGACTGCAAGGAAGACACTGACCCCAGGGTGCACCATCCTCCCATCACAGCAACAGCCAAGTGGGAGTTCCTAAGAATTGGGCTTCCATTGCATGGAGGAAGTTCTCCTAAGGAGAGGTCATCAATTTACCAAGCTCAGAAAACCCCTCTACAGGACATAGGGGAAACATTTTTATGTTCCCTTAAAAGATTATTGATATCTTGGAGAATAATATTGTCTAATAGTGGAGTCCGCCATGCTTTATAAGGCTGCTCCAGGTGCTCATGTCCTGGGTTTGGCTGCTGTAGGACATGACTTTCTAGTCCATGGGGAGCTCAGCTGTCAGCCCCATATGGTACACTATTGTATAGTTGTTCTTGCTGTTATAGTAGCAGTTGTGCTGATGCAGTATATAGTCAGTGTCACTCAGCTCATATGTGCTATACATATATAATACATGCTGCCCTCCTGCATAGAAAGCTCCCATGATCCGGGGGTATACATGATGTATATAATGTATATTAGGCACAATTTATAGGAGACACATATGAGTTTTCATCTGTCAGAGCCCTCATTATTAGAAAGCTCACAACCAGAAAAACACATGTGTATATAAACCCACACAACCATGTAACCATTAACAAAGAACAATTGTTAAACCATCAATTCTTCCTGATCTAATAGAAGACAATGACTTCAGCTCTATCATGGCTGCATCTAAGTCATATCATGTCTTGCCTTAGAGCGATACACCCACAAAAAGTTGGCACATTAGTAATGCAGATGGGGTAAGCAGCATTGCGATGTTGTCTCCTCTGTCCTGGTTAAACTTTATACAATGTAAGCCCCACAATGACTGTTTTGCCATTCATCAGGGCAGGGAGAGTGGGCATTGGGGGTAGTTGGGGTACGGTCAGGAGGAGGGGGTCCCAATTTCAACTCTTGCACCAGGGTTCATGAGTCTTTAGCTACTGACACAAGGACTGCAACTGATGACGCACAAGCAAAGATCGATACATTGCCCTGCCACTCCTTCACCAATGTAAGTGAACAGAGTCTCATTGCAATCCTGAGGGTCTTGTGACTGCTGTAGTGGCAGCCTACGGGTGTCTGAAGCTACACTAATGGAGAGAAAAAGCAGTCTGCTCCAATTCAACTAATAGAGGCAGAGCTGCAGTACTCCGGCACCTCTGCTGCATTATTTGACTAGGACCAAACCTAATTCTGCTCCCCATCCACTACTGTAGCGTCCTGCACCCGGAGGCTGCCAGAACAGCAGATTTGTGTGGGGTCTGGATGTCCATACATCAATATACCTGTTTATTATGTTACTGAACCTCCACTAGACCTGTACTTATTATAATCTGGGGTCCGATGAGACCTTAGTAGTGTATAATAATAGCAATTCAAGTTCACAAAAGGTAACAAACACCTCCCCTGGGACTCCATTTATACTACTATCATACTCTGGTGTCTGAAGATACCCCAGAGTATATTAATTTCACTTCTGCTCTGAGAATGACAAACCCCAAAGTTTTGGGTTCAGAACAACCCTAAAACTTTTGGATTACTCAGGTCGAACCCGCCTTGTTACAAAGTGGTTCATGCATTTCTATTCATGAATAGATGGGGGGTTACTCTATAGTCCTTTTATTTCTCCCAGAAATTAGAGGGCTCTGATAATGTTCTGTTTAATATCACAGAATTGATCTTAGAATTGTTCTCATAGTGTAGTGTGACATTAACCTTGCTCTACATTTTCATCACCTTTGGACCGGTTTTTCCTCTTTAGTTGTCAATAAGAAAAGGTGTGAGCTGACAGATTGATGAGTGATAATTCTGTGGAACTGTAACTGTAATTCAGGAAGTAAGAAACGTAAATAATGATGCACAAGGTGCCTATAAAGACAAGACACAACACTCTGCACCCACAGAAGGAGTGTATAAATAGTTTTAGAGACGCCAAGTTAATAATTGGCTTTATTATAGTCGATGGCCTCTGCTTTTATAGAGAATATGGTAATGCCTACAACTTTCCTCCGACTTATATAATGTATTAAAATTCCCTATGGACAGGTGGATACAATGCATTGTAACCAAAACAGAGGAAAATCCTGGAGTACAGGATAACTATCCTATCTATCACTACCGAGGTTGTATATGGTATATATTGGGATCACCATCTGAACCACTATAAGCAAAGGTCAACACGGCCCTATAATACACTATTGTATATGTCGGTCCCAATATCAAAGCACATGAACATGCACTTGATTTGGGTAAGACATTTGAAGTTCAATGTAGAGGGCCTGGGGTATGTGAGTGGCTAGAGGAGAGAGATAGGGTGTGAACACCCACAGTCGCAATGTTGGTATGTGATAGCTAGAGGGAAAAGGACTGAACACCCATAGTCACAAACAATGTTGGTATGTGCATAAAGCACAGAAAGAAGATGGGTCTCTACCAAAAACAATATAAAACGTAGCGTTTAATGTGTAATATAAAAATGCCCAACTGGGTTTAAATACAAATACCACGTTAACTATGAGCAACAACAAGTACCAGCCACTAGGAGAGTAAGTGCTCATTGCATCTCGCCTGTATATTGTATGGCCAGTGGATTTATCAGTGTCACTGAGGCCCCATTGCTTTGTATACAGGGGTTAGAGCTACATCTCCTCCCTGTTGTGGATCTGAGCTGGAGTCTCCTTTAGGCTATTTGGGGGAATATAGCAATGTTACCTCGCATTATGCCTATTTTTACTGGCCCTATCTGACAAGGGGTGTGAGGTCTGGGGGTTTATTGAGGCTGGTGGACTAATAATCCCACAGTCTGATATCATTTCCACCTTACTCAGTATCTTACCTCCTGTATAAGATCGGGCTAGTTTCTCATTTTTTGCTACCCTTGTATATCAGCACACTGGCAATATAATATATAGGCGAGATGCAATGAGCATTTACTCTCCAAACTAGTGGCTGGTGCGTGTTGTTGCTCATAGTTCACACTGTATTTGTATTTGAATCAAGAGAATGCCAAGAGTGTGCAAAGCAGTAATCAAAGCAAAAGGTGGCTACTTTGAAGAACCTAGAATATAAGACATATTTTCAGTTGTTTCACACTTTTTTGTTAAGTATATAATTCCACATGTGTTAATTCATAGTTTTAATGCCTCCAGTGTGAATCTACAATTTTTATAGTCAAGAAAATACAGAAAACTCTTGGAATGAGAAGGTGTGTACTGTATGTGTGGTGCACTGAGAAGTGGGTATAATCTCTTTCTGAGGCATGTTGCCCCCGCCATATATCATATAAATTTTCTCTGAGAGAGAATTGGGAAAGACAATTTTTTGTCAGTCTAGAGAGGTTTGTGGTGTCCTGAGCTGGGTCCATGATATTGTTGAAGTCCCCTCAGATCACCAGTGAGCTCCTCTGGAGTTTTCTGACATGATAGTGTACTTTGTTTAGGAAAGCGAGAGAATGTGATGAGGTGCGTAGATATTGACAATGGCATAAGGTGAGTTGTTTATAAGGCACACTCTGATGATATATCTGCCTTGAGGGTCAGTCTTATGTTCAATCAGGGAGAAGGCAATTGAGTTTTTAAAGGCTATGAGCACCCCCATCTTCTTTTTGGCATGGTGTGCATGAAGGATAACTGGGAAGGAGGGGTGTTTAATTCTAAAGGCATCCGATTGCAGTAGATGGGTCTCTTGGACACATAGGACATTAGTCTGTAGAGTGAGGCCCTCTCTCACCAAGAAAGCCCTTGGGCTATTTAGGTCCCGAGCGTTAATGGAGGTGAATTTGATCACCTTACTTATGGAGGTGAGGTTCGATCAGATTATGGACGACTTCTGCTTTAGAGACGTGAAGGAGGATTGTCTGCATCTTGTGGAAGGGATAAAGAGATATTCAAAGAAAGTAGCAAATCTCTGCCTTCGTCCATTGTGTGAACAGTATGAAGAGTGCCATCTTTGGTGATGAGGAGTTTAACTGGGGACCCCCATCTGTAGATAATCTTGTGCTTGCAGTGTGAGGTGGTTTCAGGCGTCAATTTGCGCTGGAGGTACAAAGTAGTGGCGGAGAGGTCGGTATAAAGTTGTATATCATGGATTCTGGAGGGCCAAGATTTTTGTTTGCAGGCTAACAGCATGATCTGTTCTTTGACATGAAAAAAGTGAAATCGTGCTAGAACATCCCTTGGTGTATTGTCGCTGAGATGTTGTGGACGTGGTAATCTGTGAACCCTATCGATGATGAGGTCGGTGGAGGAACAGTCTGGGAATAGATATTTGGCATAGTCTTGCAGATATGCGTTGAGATCTGTTGGTGTTAAATGTTCTGGTATACCCCGGAATTTAATATTGTTTGTACAGGAGCGATCCTCCAAATCTGCTATTTTGGTTTTTAGTTTTTTAAAGTCCTCCACTAGATTGTTATGCACTTTGTTATGGGAAGTTGCAAAAGACCTGTTTTGGTCTTGATATGGGACACTCTACCTTTCAGGGCTGTAACTGAGGATTGTAGTAGCGCTAGCAATTGTGACATGTCTGTTTGTAGAGAACTGCAGAGAGCCAGCAGCACATCCTTCAAGGTGCTTTCAGATGCCGGGCCATTAGAAGTATGGAAAGCGTCAAGACCACCCTCTTGGGTTGGTGGTGAGACTTGGGATGGAGGATGGCTAGAAGTATGGTCCCCAGGGGGAGAGGTGTTTGTTTCACCGGTCCCCAGGGGTTGTGGTTTTTGGGTTTTTGTTTCACCGGGCTATCAAGAGGGGAGAGTGAGGTCGGAGTGTGAACTTTAGGTCTCAGAATGTGTTTCGGGGGCTTAGGTTGAAGTTTTTGAACAGCACAACAATTATCCTCTGGGGTGGGGGGTAGATGCAAAGCAGGAGTATACATAGAGTGATCTGGGATGGCGTCAGTCAGATATTCCCTGTGATCCAGTGCATTAAACAGGAGGGGAAGGGGGAGCAGTTCCGTATGACTTGCAGTCGTGCGGCCATTTTTGCCATCTCTGCTGCGGTCCCATTCAAAGTAATTGATCAGATTATCTGGCTACTTGAGTAGTTTTTTGCCTCTCACTATGATAGAATGATAGTGTTCCACCAGTTTGTTAAAGTAGATGTTTGGAATCAAGGGAGAGGTTGCAGTGCTTTGCACTAGGCTGCAGGATTATGCTGTCATTTTGGACGAGGCAGGGCAGAGCTCAAATACAAACAGTTGCTTGAAAGAGAGAAATAGTAGAGGTGAAATTAGCAGTAGAACATGCAAGGAGTCTTCCTGAAGGCTTGTAAAGTCTCGGCACTCGTAGTTACTGTTTTTGAGTATGGAATTGTTAGTGCCAGGAGGAGCTGTAGCGGAGCCAAAGACACAGATTGGTGCTTCAGTTTAGCAGGTTCTCTGATGGCCGTATGTGAAATGTCCAAGAGGAAGGTGAGGTGCTCCCCAGAGTGCTTGTGAGTTGGGGACTTTTGGTTAAGGGATTACTATATGGTCTAGGGAGCAGCAGAGGGGTCTTATGTCACTGAGAAGAGTCTGGAGCTCAGAGTCAGTCTAGAGAACAAGTAGTGCATGCAGTGGTGCTGCTGGTGAGGAGGCAGGTGCATGGAGCAGGCAACGGACCTCCGGATGTCCACATAGGGAGAAGGGGTCTGGTAATGGTCGGCAGGTTGCCAGCTCACCTCGGGGTTGTTGCAGCAGCCGCAGCAGAAGAATAGCCCTGGGCTGTTTCACCGGAGAGGTCGCGCTGGAGTGCACAGGTGACAGTTGTTGATGTCTGCAGCAGAGTTCCGACAGCTGGGCCTCCAAGATGGCAGAAGGCTCATGTCAGTGTCAGATAGCCAGCAGCGGGAAAAGCAACAACAGACTTCTTGATGGTGAGTAAGAGTCACCTGAGGTTGCTAAAGGACCCTCTGTGTCGTCCCTGAGAGTGTAGGCGGTCTAGCAGGTGGAGGATAACAGCAGTCTCTGTCGATAAAGATGGCAGCACCCCAAGTGGTGAAAGTAGGCCGCAGATGGAGTATTGTGGCTATGGGGAGCACTCGGTCATTGGAAAAGCGCAGGATTGCAGAAATAAGCAATAGTGCACCGTCCCGCAAGTCTTTTCACTTCGCTGGCAAATTATGCCCCACCAGATCTATTAATTTCTATTACACCTGATAGCACCATTGCGACCACTCATTTTAACAAGGAAACAGTCACTAATTGTCTATTAAGGTGGCACAGCCATCAACCCCTTCCCCTAAGGAGAGGGATACCCAAGGGGCAGTTCCTGATGGTGCGCAGGAACTGCTCCTCAATGGAAGAGTTTCACACACAGAGCCAGCTTCTAGAGGATCGTTTATTGAAGCAAGTTTATTCCCGGGGGTTATTCCAGTAGGCTAAAAGAAATGGATCGGGGGGACCTGCTAGTACACCTTAATAGTGGTTACTTGACTCACCGTGTGTATTAGCGATGTTTCTCATTTTTACGTATATCAGCACACTGGCCATATGTAATGAGCATTTACTCTCCTAAATAGTGGCTGATACGTGTTGTTGCTCATAGCTCACGTCGCATTTGTATTTTTACTCTATGGGATTTTTTAGATTACACATTAAAAACTACGTTTTATACTATTTTTGGTAGGGGCCCATCTTCTTTCTGTGATTTATGCACATACCAATAATGTGACTATGGGTGTTCACTCCCTGTCCCTCTAGCTATCACTTTTTCTACAGAATTGAATTTTGTTTTGCCTCAATACCCGATCAAAACCACGTTCTCAGAACTGCCAAAGATACACCCCTTAAGGGACGGCCAGTTATAGCTGGGATTGACTCAGTTACGCAGAACTTGAGTTTATACCTTGTTGCCATATTAAGACCTTTTGTCACCAGTTTGCCCTCCTATGCCAGTGACACCATGGATGTCTCAAGACAACTTGAGGACATCCAGGGGCCTCTTGATGTATAGCTGGCCAGTCTGGATGTGAAGGCCCTGGACGGCTCCATATCCCATGGCAAGGGGTTTGAGAATGTGGTGGACTTTCTCCTCTGTAGGACCAGCCATCTCTCTAGACACAATAGCCTGGTCCAAAACCTTCTCCAGTTTGTCCTTGAACACAATTATTTTGTGTTCGACTGTAAGTTCTTCCAACAGCTCAGGGGGGTGGCTATGGGGGGGCCTGTGCTCCGACCTATGCCAACCTCTACCTTGGACAACTGAACACAAAAGATCCTCCTTTGGATCAGGTTTATAGACAATATTTTCATATTTCATATTTCTCTGGAGCGGACCCAGGGAGGACTTTGTCCAATTGCTGAATATCAGTGAGCTGGGCTTGTATTTCACCTTTGATATCCAGCCTCAGGAGATGCCATTTTTGGACCTCATTATCATCAAGTCTGCCTCAGGGAAGCTTAGTACCAACATCTGCAGCAAGAAGACAGCTACCAATTGTTTCTGGAGTTGAGATAGTTGGCACCCAGCACCATTATGGGATGGTATTCCTAAGGGCCAATACCTAAGGGTCAGGTGCCACTGTTATGACATCACGGATTATCATGTGATGGCCAGGGACCTCAGAGATCAGTTCAAGGGAAGATGATGTCCAGACACTGTGTTGACGGAAGCCCACACCATACACTGCCGAGTGAGCGTCATCTATTACTAAATCCGAGAGTTCATGAAAAAAGTGAACAGGAGGTTTAATGAGAACATTTCACATACATGTTTTCTTTTAAAAAAAATCTTTTATTTACAGGACTGTCATATGTGGATATGTAGTCAGGCATAGGGGATATGTATTTATCCATTTATGTGTTTACTTCATAGCGTCATCATCCAGTTCCCTATATATTAACAGAGGTATTGGGGTTATTAATATGGATCTAGTTCTCCACTAGTTTACCTTCAGTGGTTGCATTACCCCTTCTGTCCTAACCACGTATTGGGAATCACAGTGGGAATGGTGGCGACTCTGCAGCTGCTATTTTGAGCATGCCTTGCTATAGACAGGGTCATTTGTATATACCTAAACAATATAATCCATGTGCCTAGGTTGCCTATTGTGGATTTATCCTATGGCAGGTATAGGACAGGGTTATATTGGTATCTCATATGCACGTTTTACTGTAAACCCTTTCCGATATTTTTGTTCTATTGTTCTACTCCAGAGTGTTCTCATGCCCTTTATAGATGTCGCTTTAGTGCCTATTCCTCTTCTCCTCTCCCTTTTTGCTATTTAGAGATAGTATGCCTTATTTGGCTTCTTATATTTTGCCCCCTGTTGTTCTTTTTCACATTATTTGCCTTAGAGTTCTCGTTGGTGTAGTTAGGAGCCACAGGCTAGTTTCCTATTAACTGTTTACTGTACCACCTTAATGTTTTACTGGGTTACCAAGGATGCGATGATCAACACCTGAGACCAGCGTGCAGTTGGGCAGAGGGTGTCCTGAGCATCACTATGACGTGGTACGTTGGGATTGATCATTCCCCCCCAATGATGCCGCATGGTAGATGTGGTCTTCTACATTTATACCCCATACATATACCAGTGCTCCACAGCCATACACTAATGTCAGGGGCTGCTATGTTTGGGGATCGCTATCAGTATTCCTGTTTGCGGTATTATCCTGAGTTGCATACATACCTCTGATGAAGATGTAGGATGTATTCCTCAGTGGAAACGCGTCAGCTGATATATATAGAAGGCTCTTTATGGTGACCACATATGAGTCACATTAGGATCAGTCAGCTTTAGTCCGCTAGTAGGTTATCAGTGGCGGCTAGTGTATCACAGTTATATGGTACCGCTAGTTGGACATATAAGGGCAGATCTATACTGTGACCATATGTGATTCAAATTAGAACTGGTCAGCTACAATCTGGGAGCAGGTTAACGGTGGCTGCGTATGTGTCACAGCAAGATGGTATTACCTGTTTTACTGCATATGTTGAGTTTATTGTTTAACCTATCTGGTGGTATTGGTCCAGTATTGGCAGCAGTGGAGCTACTACATTGTATTCCTCCCCCCATGGTAGTTGCTATTGAACCATCCAGATTACACTTCTTTGGCCAATGTCATATGGACCTTACAGACTAACAAAGGTGAATAAACTAAGACTAAATACTTTGGGTATGTTGTCGTGAGTGAATCTGCCCAAAAACATATATCCACAGTAGGTAAATAAATGATTGTTAATCATCCTTATTGCAACTATGGGTGTTCACTCCCTATCCCTCTAGTTCAGACCCCAGGCCCTCTACACTGGCCTTCCAGTGTCCTACCCAAATCAGTGAGTGCATGTGCTTTGGTATTGGGACTGACATACTCAATAGTGCATTATAGGTCCTTGTTGACCTTTGGTTGTGGTGATTCAAATGATGGATCCAATATGTACCATATTAGACTTCGATGATGAAAGTTAACCCCCTTGGGAGGTACAGGAATCCCTGTCTTGATATTGACGATATTTATAAGGTGCCATGTCCCTATCACTCTACAGACTGTAGTAGTTGGCCCTTCTAATCTGTAACCCTTAAGGATATGGAACTTACATGTGTTACACCGCGTGGGGTTTTCATATATATAATTATTGAAAGCTAAGCTTTATTATTATTATTAGCGTATCTCCCTCCTTTTCTCATTTTTGATTTATCACATTTGAGTTACACTTACCTATCTATCTATCTATCTATCTATCTATCTATCTATCTATATGTATATATATATATATATATATATATATATATATCTCCTGTATATTGCAATCTAGTACTGTAGAAGACTATTATTGTTGCAATGGTCACAATCAGAAGACCCAACAAAGGATCAGAAGACCCTCCAGTGGTCCCAGGATTTGGGATTATAACAACACAGTAAACTTCATGTTACCTAACAAAGGGAATCTCCACTTGGACAGGGGTTGGGGATATGGGTGGGGGGGGGGGCAGCTTCTTGTTATAAAATTTAATTAAAGGAGTTTTCTAATGACAATGTGGATAGGTGGTAAATGTATGGACACTGGGATTCCCACTATCACAAGTTTTTTGTGTGAATGGGACAAAAGTGCAAAAGTGGTTAGCACTGCAGCCATGCAGCGCTGGAGTCCTGGGTTCGAATCCTGCCAAGGACGACATCAGCAAGGAGTTTGTATGTTCTCCCCGTGTTTGGTGGGTTTCCTCCGGGTACTCCGGTTTCCTCCCACACTCCAAAGTCATACTGATAAGGAATGTAGATTGTGAGCCCTATATGGGACAGTGACTGACAATGTCTGTAAAGCGCTGCGGTATATCATGGCGCTATATAAGTAAGCATAATAAATAAATAAATAAATCAACTCTCTTTCCAAAAAATAAAGCTGTGTCTCTAGTGCCACCCGTTGGAAAGTAGCTATCCTGTAAGTCAATGTCTGACACATTAACAGGACTTGCAACATGACTAGAGATGGACGAACTTTGCAAGATTAATTTCAGGAATACTCACTTGGTTTGTCCACCTGTTTAGTTTGGGGCAAAACTTGATCGGTACGAACTGTGGGTGTTGTTATTATACTTTGGGGCCTCCTGAGTTTAATAATTGTAGGCCCAGGGAAGATGCAGAAACATAATAAACACTATCACTCACCTTCTCTCATCTCTCTGGGGCTCCCTTGCAATGTTCAGTGCTCCCTCAGGATCCTCTTCAGTCATGTTCAGGCCTCCTGAGTGATGTCCTGTGGGACTACTGAGGTCTGTGATTGTGTCTCAGCAATGTCATGGTGCTTTAATGCAAAAGTCATGACATCTGTGTGCCCCACATTACCACTGAGGCCCAACTTACATGCCTTAGTGGTCTGCCAGGTTCTGTGACATCACCCAAGAGGCCAGAAGTTGACTGAAGAGGACCACGAGGGAGCCCAGGAGAGGTGAGGGAAGGTGAGTAGTATCAGTGTATTATGTTTCGTCACCTCCCCTGTGCCCTCACTTATTATAAACTGGGGTCTCAAGACACCCCAGAGTATAATTATGATTTGTGGGTGGTGAACCCCAAATGTTTCAGGTTTTGGTTCAAGACCAAAACCTTTGGAAAGTTTTGGTTGAATCTGGTACTTTCATAACCGGTTTGCTGATTTCTAAACATGACCATGACATAAGCCAAATCAAGCTCCAATTTGCATATCTTGTTCCCAGAGCAGCACTGCATGGATGGAGCACTAGTGCACTTGTGTGAACACAGCCCTATTCACTTCAATGGGACTGATGGACCTAGCAGTGTACAATGCTCCATCAGCCCCATAGAAGTGAATACAGTGGGGTAAGGCCGGACTCCTGTTGTGATCGGTGGGGGTCCAAGCAGTCAGACCCCCAGTCATCCTACATTTACACAGGTCATATTCACACTCAAGCTGCATTTATGACATTTGCTTTATTCACATATTTGATTATTACAGGTTCATTATATACCAGATATTAATGATACACTTGATATGCCAAGCAAAAACATAATACATAAAAGACATCTGTACATGACTGTGTGTGCTAATAAAGGTTATTGAAAACCCTCCCTGAGCTTCGCTGATTATTTTGGCCCTTTAGAGGCTTTCTAACAATCTTACCATGGCTAGTTGTAGGGGATCCTAAATGGGCGACACACCTCTAGAATAGCCATATGCCTTAAATAAAAGGATTGATCGGATCAGAAAACATTTTTTTTTAAATCCAGAGTAAAACCCCACTGGACCAGCAGGGGGCAGCCCCAACTGTGATGTAACAGTGGGCAACTCCCATTAGGTCCCATTAGCCCAATATATGATAACAAGGGAAAGCCCCAACAGAGCTGATAACAGGCGGCAAATCCCATTAGACGAGTAGAGATCCAGTAGAGGACTACCCAATCTACACTTCAGTTCTTAGAGGGTTTTATTACATTTTTGGATTATTTTATATACTTTGACAATTTGGCCCTATATGGGTAACAGCAGACCCTAGGGTCAAAAGAAAGTTGGAGAAGGACATCTATTGTACAGTGACGGGTGAGCCTCCTTTTGTCACCAAAGGTTGTCCTATTCCAGTAAGAGATGAGATAGCTGCCCCGCTTCATCTAACATCATTATACCTTATATAAAGGATGATGTAAAGAAGTCAGGAAGCTCTAGTACTGGACCAGGATTATGTAAAGGGGGATCTGCTGCAAAAAACAAAATGGCGACCCTTCTCTGGACGGCATTATGCAACCACCTCAGACTTGCTTATACATTCTTCATATCCTCCATTAGAATGGGAGCTTTCTAGTCCCATTGGGTTTCTCATGATGCTGTCACTGTAGACAAGCCAGAAGGTCACATGGCTCAAACCATCAGTGTTGCCCATTTCTCCATTTTGACCTGGTGGACTGAAGATGGACAAGAAGTCTTCACTTTTTAGACGTCTGAGGAACATCATCATGTGTACGGAGTCTGACCACAATGACTTCAATAGTCATCTGTGTTGGTGGTGGTGGCCCTGGTCATCCACAAGGCAGATGACTATACTCCTATGTCTATGACCAGACTCGGCAGGCCCCATATTACCCGTGTCTGCCAGCAGATTTCACAGTACAGAAGTCACAAGATTATTTTCTGAAACCTATCAGGATGGAAACAAAGTCTCTGAAAGTTATTACGTAACAGAAATAACAGGAAGTCCAGTGATCCAGATTCTTGTACTTCTGGCCGGTGATAGTCAGGGCCCACCAACCTGTTGTGGTTTTCAGTGATCCAAACTCTATTGACCCATTGCTTTCTACATGCAGGAGAGTCCGTCAGGTTCTCAGAATTTGTTCTATATCATAAGTTGCATCCACTAGAAAAAAGTAAGATAAATATTAAATATATAAAATTATAAAGACAATGGCCTGCAGCAGGAGCCTCTCCCTCTCCCCATTACAGTAGGACAACTAGATTTATCCTTTATTTCTAGGTTTAGTGTTCCTTTCATTTATTTCAGATAGCATCAATCTTATAAAAAGTATCTATGAAGGTAAGCCATGAGGGGAGGGGGACCAAATTAAAAGGGCCATAGTTCCACTTTGGTGCCCAAACCCCTTCAGGCAGTGCCGGAGATCCCCCCCACCCCCCCCTGGAACTTTAGTGCAATAACTCAGATCTCCCAGATTTTTACAACTATGATTTGTATGGGGGTTCCTGGCTACTTTGTTATGTCAGCTAATGTATGTTTCTCCTTTAATGTATCCAGTTTATGATATGCCATGAATATATTCTGTGAATCCTATCATCCATAGAAAACACTCACCTCCTCCAAATGTACGTACGCTCCATTACCGTCACCTGGCAGCACGTAAAACATTTCTGAAATGATGGAAACAAAAGATGTTTCTTGGCACCAGAGCTGTAGAGACTCAGGGGTGCACACAAGGGGCAGTTTCATGTTTAGTACCTGGCACCTGCTGACCCTGGCTGACCACCGCTCACTTGAATGATGATGATGATGATTAGGAGAATGGCTACTCTGACTACCAAGGCCACATACTATGTGGGAGCGGAGGGCATTATACTGTGTGGGGGTGGGGACATTATATTGTGTGGAGGTGGAGGGACATTATACGGTGTGGAGGACAGAGGGGCATTATGCTATGTGGAGCTGAGCTATGTCATTATACTATGTGGTGACAGGAGGCATTATACTGTGTGGGCACAGAGGGGCATTATACTATGTGGGGCCGAGCTATGGCATTATACTGTGTGGGTGTTGATTTGTGGGATTATAGTGTGTGTTCAGCATAAAAGGGTTTTATATTATGTGGATGCCACAATAGAGCATTATATTTTGGGTGGGAACACTAAAGGGGACATTATACTTTGGGAGGGCATTAAGGAGAGTATTATAATATGTTGGTGCACCTGGGGGACATTGCAAACTATTAACCCTTCTATTTCTGAAAGCAAATGCAGGGTTTTTAACAGGACGTTTCTAAGTTTATTGGTTCCCACAACATAGAATACAAAAATATCCTCTTTACCCGCTGCCCAGGATTTAGGATTTTATGGCCTATCCTTAGTATAGGGCTTATACTGATTGGATCGGTGGGAGTCTGACAAATGGCCTCCGTAAATCAGCTGTGCGGAGCCGATACACTCATACTATGCACAGCACAGGGATGGAAGCAGATAGCGCCTGTCCCTGTATAGTGGACGGGTACCGGTACTGCAGTTCAGCTCGCATTGAGTTCACTGGCTGCTGAGCTGCAGTAATGGCGCCCGGCTTCTATAGTGGGCACACACATAGCCAGGTGTTGTGTCAACCTGCGACTCCATCATGCATATAAGTGAATGAAGTCATTCTCTCAATATAGCAAAAATATAATGTAGAATAATTCGAAAAGTCAATGTTTGCATATATATTAACGCCCCCAGGATACATTTCAGTCACAGCAGACACACATTGGGGCACATTGGGGGGTTTTAGTATTTTGGTTCATTACTTACCCAGAGCACCCTTCATTCGCACCGCACAGATCAAGAAGCTGACAAAACTCAACCTCCCTTCAATGTCTGCATATCGAACAAAGAACTGATGGAGAAGATCATTGGGGACATCGAGCCCTAGACAAGAAAAGAATCAGATAAGTTGGACGTTACATATATGACTGTTATTTGGGCATTGTGTCATTGTATTATTTGGGCACTACATGGTACACCATAATGGTCTCCAAAACCTACAAAACGACAACTGCACAGGAACCACCGACTGTACATTGTACTGTACAAGATTTGTGTTGAGCACTTTTTTGGCAGCCATATATAGTAATGTTATTTGGGCACTATATGGTAATGTTATGTGGACACTATATGGTAATGTTTTTAAGGCTCTATATAATAACATTATTTGGGCTCTGTATGATTATGTTAATTGGAGACTATGATAATGTTATTTAGACACTATATAATTATGTTATTTGGGCACTATATGACATCTCACTCCTATTGTCTAATACTTTGATATTTTTATCATTGTAATGTAAAATGTTGTCTGTTCATTTACCCTCTGATTTGTAAACTGCTGTGGAATATGTTGGCGCTATATAAATAAAATTATGTTATTTGGGCACCAGCTGACGCTTATTTTCGCACTATAAGGCAATGTTATTTGGGCTCTGTCTGACACTTATTTGGGCTCTATATGACAATGTTATTAGGGATCTATATGACATTACCTGGACACTATATGACAATCTTATTTGGACACTGTATCATCATTTTATTTTATTTGGGCACTACATGGTACACTATACGGCAGAGCATCCATAATGAGGTATTACAGAAAGCACCATCCAACCTTTACTCATTCCTGACTCTCATAACTTAAGATTTCTAACTCCAACTCCAAGTTGAACTTTTCCCCCTTTAAGCCCCCTCTCCATACAGACATGGCACTTTTCCGCTCTTGTCTATATCATTTATTGCACAAGTCGGTGCACTATGGAGCGGTAGTGTACTATATGGCAGATAGAATGTCCTGTGTGACCACGTCTGTAAATGGAGCCTCACATCACACCATGCAGGGTTTAGCAATCTAACATTTCTATCTGGGTGCGGTATTTTTTCTGTAAAGGAGTATATTAATGGGAACACACAAATCATGTAATACTGAATACCCAGTGGACATCTACACTGTACCTTCTTGCAGCATGATTTTCTGGAACGCTACAAAACTGAGGAATCCGCAGCGAATGGCATCCATTGCAGAAAACAAATCCTTAAAGGGGAACATACATAATATAGTTAGTATTTCCACCACCAACATTCTTTCCTAAAGCTGAAATATACCTTTAAGTATTATGATGCTGGTGTTATAATTATGTAGGGTTCCCCACAGTCTCAGGAAATGTGAAGTGAGGGGGTGGAGCCAACCACAAAGTATTAGGGGTGGAGTTTGTGCAAATTTACCCCAAAGTAAGTAAAGGCAGTTTCTGGGCATTTCCTTGTCATTTGGGGAGAGGCTTAAATGTCCGACGTTATATTGTCAGCTATGTATATGGTTTGCAATGTTGTAGATGTGACAATATAACAAGATTTTAAGCTTTAGATCCATATATTTCCTGGATAAGCAGCCGCCAGTCATCTCTCATTCTATTATTACCTTATATAGGCTGATGGTTTTCCTTAAGTCATGGAACGTTCCTGCGTCAAGTGTTCCTTTTCTTGAAATCTGCACGTGGACTTAAGAAAAAATTGTGGTTTCACAAGGCACCCCCTGCTTCAGTCTATAAATTGTGCCCCCCTTTATCTATTGCACCCTATGCAACTGCCTACTTATCCTACCCCTTGTACCAGGACTGTTCTGGATATTAGGGATGAAGGGGACAAATCAACCTAGATCCTCTCTGCTAGTACAGCACCAGAAAAGGAGGCGGTGACCTTACGTGGATATTACTGGTAAGAATTGTAACTGGTAAGAACATATATACGGTATATATAATAAATAATGATGTTACAATTACAAAATAATGAAAAAATATAATTACAAAACTAAAAAGCAAATTCAACCCCAGAATAATGTAAAGGATACATCTACTGAGGCCAGTATATCCCGACTGCCGTCAATGGTGAATTTTGCTCCACACGGATATGGATATTCTAGAAAAAATAAAAAACATTATTATTAATTAATAACCTATGACATAATAAATGCAAAATAAATATATACTATAAATAATTATAAATAGGTTTTCATTATTTAAAATTTTACTAAAAATGTATTTATTGTTTTGAAATAATTTAGTACATCGATACATATATTATATACACTATGCAGATAAACACCGACACTGTAACATGATGTGACATTGTATCTCTTGACTAATACTGTGCTCCTAAAACTGCGCTGACCTATCATACATGGACTCCAAAAGACACTACCAGCAGATACTGTACATTGCTCGGTGCGGCCTCCTCAGATCAGACTTGTTTTTCAAGCACATCCTACATCGATTGGGTTGAGATTGGGAGAATGTAGCACCAAGTCACCACCTTTATCTCTCTGTCACGTAGCTGCACAGTTTTTGTAGAGTGGTAGGGGTTATTACCCTGCTGGAAGAGGCCACTGTCATTGGGGGTATGTACAATGTTTAGGAAGGTGACACAAGTTACAGTAACATCCACATGATGCCAGGACACAAGGACACACTACCTCCACCAGAGCCTTCTACTCGTAGTGCACCCATGAGCTATCTATTCCCCAGCTAAGTGACGCACACACACCTGACCGTCCCCATGATGTAACACAACTTATCAGAACAGGACACCTTATTTCATTGCCCAATGGCCCAGTTCTGATACTCATGTCCATTGCAGGCACTTTCGGTGGTGGACAGGGGTCTATGTGGGTACAAATCCTCATATACAGCAAGGGTCATGTCCTGTGTGTACTGACATCATTTTTATCATGGCCAGCAGGCTTTTTCAGCAGATTGCTTTACAGTCGCTCTTCTGTGGGATCTGACCAGATGGACTAGCCTTCACTATCCCAACAAATCAGTGAACCTTGGACGCCTCCGCGCTGTCACTGGTCCATCTCTACTCCATGTTTTGTAGGTACTAAACACTACAAACTGGGAACCCCCCACAAGACCTGCTGTTCCGGAGATGTTTTGAATTGTCAGCAGAATAACTTGGCCCTTGTCACAGTTGCACAGATCCGTACGCTTGCCCATTTTCCATTTTTTTAATCAACTTAAAATATATCCCCCA